>PVIJ01008166.1:0-61023 GCA_004024925.1 Scalopus aquaticus
AAAAAAATTTTTAAAACAATGGGTATAGAGTTTCAGTTTTGCTAGAAAAAGGAGTTCTTCAGATTGGTTGCACAATGTGACTATACTAAACACTACTAACCTGAACACTTTAAAATGATTAAAATAATAAATTTTGTGTTATGTATTTCACCAAAATTAAGATAAAATAAAACTTCCAAAGAAATAAAAGAGAAAACAAAAGGTTTGATCCAGAAATCTAACTTCTGGATAATAGGGATTCCAAGAAAATGAAGAAGAAATTACCACAAAAATAATAAAAGAAAATTTCCTCCAGAAGTGAAGTGCATGAGTTTCAGTTAAAATTTTTGTAATGAATCCTCAGTTTAAAAAATAAAACAGTTATAGCAAAGCACATAATTTAAAACTTTCTGACCAACAGTCTAAAAAGAAAAAACTAATTCTTCCCAAGACGGGGAAGATGTAACATACAAAGGATCAGGGCTATGACAAGAATCCAGTTTTAAAATAACATCCCTAGAAGGTAGGGGAAAACAGAATAACATCTTCAAACTTGTGAGGGAAAATTATTTTCACATTTGAATTCAATTTAGCATAACTACAAATCAAATTTTAAGACAGTTAAAATATTTTCAAATATGCAAATATTCCAAAAATATATCCTCTATGTCCCTTTCTTAGGAAGTTACTAAAGGAGGTGTTTCAGAAAAACAAGGAAGTAAACCAAGAAAAAAGAAGACATGATCCAGGAAATGGCAAAACCACCCCAGAAGAGCAATGAAGGAAAATCCCAGAATGACGACTGTGTAGTGAGTCTCTAAAGCAGTCAATCCAGACTGAAAGAAGAGGAAGATGACTCTGCGACCAAGATTCTAGAGAAAGAGTGAACTTATATATTTGAATATATGGAAAATATTATTGCTAGACTTTTTTACTGAGTCAAAGTATTTGCAGAGACTAAGGGCGTCAACTATAGATGTATAGAAAATTGGACAAGTGACCAAAAAAATAAATCTTTAAGTAAAAAAAAAAATACTTAAGTAAAACAGAGTGGTGTATAAGCTAGGTGGCATGGTTGTAGTGTTCTTCTTGACTATTAGAAACAACATTTGCATACATAATGACTTAAATGTCAATTATTGGTTTATCCAAAAATTGCTAAATAACTATGTTGGGGCAGAAATAGAGTCAAGTTGTTATCTACCATGGCAAGATGTCAACAGACAATGATTAAAATTAACAAATCAAGAAGCAGTAATAGAAAAACATTTATATAGAAATATGTATCTAGAGAGGATGAATAGGTGAGAGTTAAGAATATTATCTCCACAGAGTACTGTCTTCAAAGAGCCAGGGAATTACTTTTTTTTTATTATGTGCCATTTAGTATCACACATGTATATATTTAAACTATGTATAAGCATTATTTTAGTTCAATAAACGTTATGTTAAAATGTTAGCACATAAATTGGGGGATCTGCAATGTTTTCAATGGCCAATAAGTAAAGAAATCTGTTTTAAAGGGCTACCTGGGTTTTGATGCTAGGAGCTGGTTTTTTTTTTTTTTTCATTCCCTCCTCTAGACACCCCAAGTATATTTAAGCAAAGAAAATCCTTTTTGGGTGGTGGGTGGCAGAAACAGAGGCATGACAGGACTCCTGAGAGGTCTATTCATGTAGGTGACTTCTCAGTCCTTTCTTCCAATGTCTTTTCAACAATTTGTATTTACAGAATTGAGAGTTTGTTGTCTGTTTTCTTTACCAGACTGTAAGCTCAAGAAGGGCAGGCCTCGTCTATTTCACTCACCACGGTATCCCCAGCACAGAACAGGAGAAAAGGAGAAATGAATGATTATTCATTCAGTGAGTGAATGAATGAATGAATGAATGAATGAATGAATGGCAAATGAATGCTGGATCGCCGTTAGTGTGGAATGAGGAACAAACAACAAACGTGCTGAGAGAAAATTTGTCGGCCAGAAGATGACAAGAACCAGCTGCTGCCAGGGTCTCTGAAATGACAAGACGGAAAGGGTGGAGCTGGACCTCTGACCTCCGGGACTGGAAGGAGGAAGGCACTGACAGTGAGGCAGGCCTTGGGGAATGACAGCCGGGTGCAGGGTTTAGACTTTTGGAGGAGGAATACCATGGGAAGGTGGGAGGCGGGAGGAGGGGAGGGGGTGCGGGAGGGGGGTGCGCGGAGACATTACGCATGTGCACGCGGGACATTCCCCCCCCCCCCGCCTTCCTCAGGCGCGTGCGTGCGCATGCACGAGGAACCGGAGCGGAAATGGCGCCACGGGGCCGCGCGTCCGGGCGGCGAGCGGAAGTGGGTGTGAGAGCGGAAGTGGCCGGCTGGAGCCGGGGGCTGGGCGGGGACCGGGCTTGTCGGTGAGGCGGCAGCGGCGGCGGCGGCTCGGCAGGCGGGTTCAGGCTTCGGGGGCCAGGTTGGTCGGGTGGGTGGGTGTCTCCACAGCCAGTGCGTGCGCGGAGCAGCGCGCGCGTCTTCCCCTTTCCCCCACCCCGGTCCCTCTCCCCTTCTCCCCTAACCTCCTACCCCACCCAGGCCCCCTCCTCAGGGGGCAGCAGGGCCGCTCCCTCCGTCCTTCCCTCCCTTACCCACCCTCACCCGCCCTTGTTTCTCCTTCCCCTGCCCGGGGCAGCCGCCGCCATGATCCTGCTGGAGGTGAACAACCGCATCATCGAGGAGACGCTCGCGCTCAAGTTCGAGAACGCGGCTGCGGGGTGAGCGCGCGCCCGGGGCCAGTGGGTAGCGGGGGAGGCAGAGTTGACCCTTGCTAATCCCCGGGGTGGTCCGGCCCCCCAGACGTGAAGGAGAGAGGTGGGGGACCTGGCCGGGTGCGGAGACTGCCCCGGCGGAGTAGACGTGGGAGGCGATTGGGCGCGGCTGGGTGAGGGGCCGAGATGCGTGGGGAGAGGCTCAGAGGAGGGATGCGGAAGCAGTGAGTGGACAGGAGTGCGCGTGCCGAAGGGCTGGAGACCTGTGGGACGTGAAGGCAGCTTGGGCCGGAACTCTCGCTGACGATCCCATTGCTCTCTGGAGTGGGAAGGGGACCACTTTCCTCTATATTCCCAATTTGTGTTCGGAACCCGAAGAGAGCCCATTTAGGATTGGGTTGGAAGGAGTTTTCCGGGATTCCTAGGAGTGGAGGAGGGCAGAAGATGCAGGCCCAGATCACCACCAGCCTTGTCACTCCCCACCCCCATCTCCTCGTCTAAAGGAGCAGGAGGGAAGACTGAGAGCAGACCCAGTCTTACCGCCGGAAAAATGCCATCTCTCCAGTTTCCCTTCCCCGAACTCCCCTGTGCGACACACTGGCCATTTTATTATAAATTTCTCAAGCAAACTAATAGTCTCACCACCCACACCCTTCCTTATCTCTCTTCTGAGGTTCTAATGCTCCTGTCCCCACCCACTAGTCTTTATCTGGTTCTTTTAAATTCTTCTGGACCCCTCATCTCTGATTTCTTGTGTGGTAATCCTGGCCCTGGTAAACACTGAAAAGCCTCCAGTCTGTAAAGTTCTTAGATAACCTTTTTTAACACTGGCCTTTTTAAAGATGGGATAGGACAATTTCAAGGCAGCGTTCTCTGTCAGATACCAGAATGAGAAGACAAACAACCTCTTCCCCAAAGCTGCTTTGCTTTTCTGATATATTTAAAACATGAGCCAGGGGATTGGGTTTCAGCTTCTGATTTTTGGTGGCCTGTGGCCATTCCCCTTGCCTCATTTCCCCATCTGCGAGGATGGGGCTTCACATCTTGGGTTTCACACTTGAGGAAACAAGTGCAAACTGTTTCTGGTGAACTGGGAAGTAGTAAAAGTGCTTGGAAATCCACAGATGGTAAAGGATCGGTGGAGGGAAAACTAAGTGGTCATAATGAACTTGTGACTTGGAGGCATTAAAAAAAAAGACTTCTCACCCTTTGCTTCAGTTGAACACCTTCTGTCTCCTATGTAACGCTACAGATTTTATCTCTAATGCAAAGCACAACTTTTCTTTAAGTAACCTGTCAGTAAGTGCAACTTCTTCCTGCCAGGGGCTGCAGCTGCTTATTATATTTAAGCTAACTTGCTTCTTGTCTTCTGCCTCCCTTACCAGTTCCTTTGCACTTTAAATATTCAAGCAAATCATCTCAGAGTCTTATTTTGGGTGATTGCTCTGTGCTTTTTTGAGCAGTGTAGCACATAGGAGGAAGTTAAATTAACTTCTGCATTTTCACAGCTGATCTTAAATGCATTTTCAAGTCCAGACTAGCAAAGAATGAGACCTGGATGGTTATAAGCTGATCTACAAGATAAATGCCTGTGTATTTTTTTCAAGTAGAAGCACGCCTTGTGTACGAGTATGGTCACATCAATTTGTGTATTAACAACTTAAGATTCCAAAATGTAGCTTATTGTTCAGAACTTCAGCTCTTTTCCTTTTAGAAAATAGCTTTCTAAAATAACTTTCTAAGAGGAATTAAAGTGGGCTTTCAAATCTAGAAGACCCCAAGCTAGCACTTCCATGACACTTTCTTACAAAGTTTATGTTCTGGCAATGTTGGATATTGGGTGGTGAGTTTTGTCTTTTATCCTGGTTCATCTTCCCATTGAAATGTGTTTTTTAAATAAGTGGACTCAAACCATACTCTGCTGAATAGCGCTTTGAAAATCTTTGAGACGTGACCATGACATCTGCACTAGGAGGTAGCGTTTCCCTGGGACTGCAAATGGAACACCCTGCAGAAGCCTGCTTCTATCCTAGGTTTGTTTCCAGCCACCACCAATAAAGTGAGGTAGCAGTGAAGTAGTTAAGTATTTATCAAGGCGTATGCCTATGCCAGAAGTCGGCAAAGGATGACTAGTGTGATAATCATAAGCATTTATTGGATTCTACCAGTGGTCAGCACCGAGCAGGAACTGAAAGGGGGGGGCCTTTTTGAGAGAGCTAAAAAGGGGGCCTTTCTGAGAGATGTGTTGGGGTGGAAATCAGTGAAAGACATTAAAGAAAGGGAGTAGCTGGGAAGAGAAACCCTGAAGATTTGAAAGGCTTCGCCAGTGCGGGAGTCTCCCGGGAGAGGTCAGCTCCACCCTGCCTGACACTTCTCAAGAGCAAACCAATTGGGGAAATTATGGTTCCAAGCAGCCTTTTCCAGAGTGAATCTTTCAATTCTGCCTGTAGTGTCCAATATGATAGCCGGTGGCTATGTGTGGCTAGTTAATTTTAAATAACAAAGTGAAATGAAATTAAAATTACCTTCCTCCTTGGAACTAGTTGCTGTTCCAGTGCTCAGTCACACGTGTGGCTAGTAGCGGCTGTATTTGCACAGCGTGGATGTAGAATATTTCCATTATTGCAGAAAGTTCTATTAAAGTATTCCATTTATACATTTTACACTGAAAATTTTAGCATGAATTATTCTTAAAAACAGTTCTGTGGCATATACTTCAGAATACAGTTGCCATAATCTTCCTTTTGAATTTGATCTTTTTTTTACCAATGCCTCAGATTAGCCTGCTGGACTTTTCTTGGTGTGACTTCCTACCGAAAGTCTAAACTTCATTTGTATAAAACAGTTCTGTCATCTAAACTCAGGGTAATCTTTTAATTTCGAGGCAGTTTTGACAAAAGATTCTTTCCAAACAAATTGCTCTTTATGTTTTACTACCACACTCCTGGGAAAGTGGCTGATTGTAATAATTAATATAGTCTCACAAAACGATAATTATTGATAAATTGATAATTATTGGTAAATTCCCAACAGCCTACAAACTAAGAGAATGTGACTGATTACAGTGCTGCACTCAGAAAAAAGAAAGGAGCTATACCCAGCACTACCAGTAACCTCATGTGCAAGTCTTGTCAGCAGCACTGCCTTTTCATTTAGGAATTCTCACCCAGATCCTCAGTTAAAGCAGAAGTAATCTGGCAAATTAATTCTTTTGTTACCATATACACACCGAGAACCTTTTCAGCCTCAGAAGCTAGGCCTGTCAACTCAGCTAAAGTCTAAGAGTTCAAATTGAGGAAATGCTATCAAATGTGAATTGCTGTTGATTTTAAGTGCATGCTGGCTCCTTGCCACAGCTGTGCATATTGTGGGGAACTGTGGTTCTGTGAGGGGGAGTGAAGCTCAGTAAGCAAGCAGTGCCAGCATGGTGGGCGATGACTGTGGGAGGAGAAATTTGAGAAAGGAATAAATTAAATCTTGCTGATACCTTACTCTCTTTTCAAATATGCTGCAAGTGTCCTCAGAGAGACAGACTGGTTACAGTGATTTGGAATTAGGACATTGTTTAAGCTTGTAGAAGAAATAGACTGTAGATGCTGACTTGCTAAGATGATCTGGTTGGTCTTTTTACAGGTCATTATTACACACTGCTCCCCTGTCCTCTGGCTTTCTGGCGACCACTTTAGATTTGGAGCCCCAGAGCTACACTCCACCAAACTGATGGCTCCTTAGAGGCAGGGTCTGTAATTTGGTCACCTTTGTTTCCCAGCATCCTCACTGTATATGTAGTCAGCACAGTAAAATGTCTTCTTGAAGGAATGGATAAAATCTGTTCTTAGTTTCTTTACGAGCTTATCACTTTCCTGCATTGTGTGAATTAGTTTGTAGATCCTCTTCTCTTTTTTTGATATTAATAGAGGGCCGCTTTTGTAGGCTTCGCTCTAAAAGCATGATGGAAGCCTTGTAGAGAACTCAGAGGAGAGTGATCAAAAACATTTATAGTGAAATAGTGAGCGGGACTCAGTAATTCCTCAGTAATTCAGCTCATGAAAGAGAGAACTAGAAACAAGACCTAAATTCCAGGATTGGAGATTGGATGCATTCAGGAGTAAAAACTCCAAAATCATCAGTGAGAAAAGAGGATTAAATAATAAATTTTCCAGGCATTCTTTGCTGACTGATTAGTGACATTGTAGAAACTAGAAAGAAAGAAAAAATTATTTCTAAGGAATGTTAAGACTAGCTCTTGAAACCCATCTGAATGAAATGAATATGTTTTAGTGTCTCGTGCAGCATAGTCAGTAATCCTGAGGACTTACCCAGCTGCCTTGTTCTAGGATTCTAGACATTGCAGCAGCCTGGCACTCCTAGGGGTCCTGTTCCTCCTTGTGCTGCTGACTAGTTCCTGATTCTGGGAGTTACCATAATCCCAAACCTCTCCAACCATGGCTTCAAAATCTGGTCTTTCTTTTTCTTTTTTTTTTTCTTTTTTTCCCTTTAAAGATTTATTTATGCATACAAGAGCTGGGGTGTAGGCCAGAGGTGTGGGGGTGGGGGTGAAAGGATTCACCAGAGACACAGTGGGGAGCAGAACAGGCAGATTGACTGACATACACTGCTGAGGGGAGCAGCAGGCGGAACAGGAGAGGTCTGCTCTGCCATGTGGGAAGCTCCCTGGCAGGGGCTCCAACTAGTGCTGCAGTGGTTACCAATAGCTTCATAGTGCTGAGACTTGAACTTTACGCCACCAGGGAGGCTCAAGTCTGGTCTCTCTTGATTACACCTAGAAGTAAAACTAATTTATTGCTCACCTGTTATGAGCCAGGCACTTCACTATAAACTTTAATGTGGTTTCATTTGATTTCGTAGTGTACCTGTGTGGCAGATAGCAGTCGCCATTTACAGTTGAGAAAACTAGGGAATTGTGGAGGGAGCGGACTTTCATTGACTACTATGTATTAACCATTGCGCAGACACCCATCCCTGGTGATTCCTGGCCTCTGTGTCACACACATACATGATGATATCTACATGGTGCATTTGGGTAGACAGTCTAGGATAGAGCGCGTGCCATGGGGCAGCCCTGGGGCTGTGAGAACGTTATCTCAGTATGTCTATAACTTAGTCACAAGACACCAGTTGGGAAACTGCTGTGCACATATCGTCTTAGTTAGTCTTCACAGCAGCTTTGTGAGGTAGGTATTCTTAATCTCCATTTTTAGAAAGGGAACCTGAGGCTCAACAATATTTGAGTAACGTTGTCTGTGGTTACATAGCCAGTAAGTGAGAGAAGTTGAACAGTCAACTCTGAAGGACTTGCTTTTTCTGCTTTTAGACTCACCCCCAGCATCTGAAACTTTTCCATATGTTAGAACATTTATAAAATAACCATTTATCTTTTTGGCCTGTTAAGTGGTACACTTTCCCTAAACCAGTCTTCTTTCTTTCTAGCTCCATGATTTTAAATAACAGAAGTAACTAACTTAGAATTGAGCCACAATCCCAGATTGTATTTCACACTCAGTACAGTCTCCTTGTTGTAGCACAGAGTTCTGGACCTCCCAGATGACTTTTTGAGAAGTCTCCTTTGGCCTAATCCTCTTTTCAGCAGCTTTTGGTGCAACCATAAATAGTAAACTTAAATATTAATGGCAGTGATTTGTCGAATATGCCAAGTCAAGCAGCAAACCACTCAGTATAAATCTTAGGGACTTTTCCCAGTGGGGATCTATGCTCAGGGAACTTAAACGACCTAAGGAAATTGAAAATTGCAGAGTCAGGCCTCCCTGGTGCACAGCGGTTAAGCGCTGCTCTGGGGGCTGTGGGTCTGTCTGCAGCGGCAACTCGAGTTCGATGCCTGGCCCAGGAGATTCCCACATGTCGTGGCAGACCTCTCCTGCCTCGCTCGCTGCTCCCCTCAGCTGTGTATTTCCGTCAGTCTGCCTGTGCTGCTCCCCACTCTGTCTCTGGTGAACCCTCTCACTGCCCCCAAGCCTCTGGCCTGTACCCCAGCTTGTATGCATAAATAAATAAATCTTTTTTTAAAAAATTAAAAAAAAGGAAAATTGCAGAGTCATAATATTTGCAACTTGGAGCCCGAAGGTTATTTATTTACACTTAATTTTTTCTCAGTCTGTTGATAAAGTGGGTGAGAAACTCAGTACTTTGTTGGCTGAGTTAAAGGTTAAAAAAAAACAAAACACCACCACCTACTAAGTGATGCAATGTGGACTTTTATAAACTTCCACTCTGTTTCCTTGGCACAACCAGCCTTCCCCAGGAAAATATGCTGCAGTGCTTTCTCCCACTGTGCAGCCTCTTAGTAAGTCATTCAGATGGGCCATAGATTAATGGGTTTTTTTTTTCCTTCTTTGCACTGTTTTCTAGAGGTGAGAAATTGTTTAGCCATTCCTTGCTTTTGTCTACTGGCTATGTTTCAAATGAAAGATCAGAAACAATTTAAATTTTCATCTAGTTCTTCTAAACCTCTATGTTCCATAATCCTATGTGCTGCTTCCATTCCTAAATACCTCCACCAAAGTGTTTTTCCTAAATCACTTCTGAAATGGCTTTGAAAAAGCAGGGTAGAACTTCATCTGTGATTTGTTTAGGTTGATTTTCAACAAGACTAACATATGCTCTGTAGAAGCCAGTTCCCTTGAAAGGTATTGTTTAGCCTCTGCAGCAGCTTTTCAACAGTCATAAACCACATTATATTTTCCGTTATTTCTCAGCAACCCTGGAAGGCAGCTTAGTCTTGGTTCCTTTACAGGTGAGGAAGCAAACATAGTATAAAAAACATGTACTTAATTGGGATAGAGCAAGTTAGGGTAGATTGAAGAAAGAAATGCACATCTTGTCTGCTGATCCATAAAACAAAGTGGAATCATTTGAGTTATATGTAGCCAGCTGATGAAACATTAGAGTCTTCATTTATCTCCTACAAATGGGTTCTGAGGAGCTGGAGGTTAAATGGCCATTATTGTTTATAACTAGGATGCATGTCATGCTTTCCAGGAAGTAATTCAGTAGCATTTTTCAAATAGAAGTCCATGTACAGGACTAGGCTGGACTCCACAGAAAATACTAGGTTGTCATTTTCTTCAAGGATAAATTCTTTCATGTCTATTCTCCTTTTATTGTTTTTTTTTAATATTTATTTATGCAGACAAGGACTGGGGTGGTGTAGGCCAGAGGTGTGGGTGGTGACAGGATTCACCAGAGACAGCGCATAGCAGAAGAGGCGTATCGACCGAAGTTCACTGCTGAGGGGAGCAGTGGGTGAGACACGAGAGGTCTGCTGTGCCATGTGGGAATCTCCCCTGTTGGGGATCAAACTCGTGCTGCAGTGGCTGCGGATCGCTTCATAGGCTGAGACTTAACCCGTTGTGCCACCAGGAAGGCCCTATTCTTTTATTTTTAATAGTTCTGTGAAATAAGTAGAATCACTTGTGTTCTCCCATTTTATAGATGAGTAGGTGAGAAAATAAAGGCATACAAGTGTTACTTTTTCTGAAAAAGTGGGCCGGATGAAAAAACTAAAGTTAGGAAACAGGAGTCTTGACAGTTCTCAATGATGATGTGGGTTACACTTTCTATGAAAGCACAGGAATTTCAAAACCAAACCAGGCTAGAACTAGCCAGAGAGCTCTGGGGAAAAGTGGTGAGGGCTTTGGTAACATGAAGGAAGAGGGGAAGATGTGTAGGAACACTTGCAGACTGTCTTTGAAATAGAAGTTTCTGTTTTGTTTCATGGCCTCAGATCATCCTTTCATTTTAAACAAAAACACTGTGCATTTTAGGTAGCAGGTGTCCCACTGAATGTCAGTACCCCCGTCGCTGTTGTCCTGTGAGGGAGGAATTGACCAAGAGATGGCATTTTGTGATTCACATTTACAAACGTGTGTTATGGTCTTAAGGAATCCAGAATTTAAGGTGAGCACCAACCACAGTGGAGAGACGACGGCAGCTGCAGGGCAGAGTTGTGTCTGTCCGCTTCCCATTTTGCTTCACCTTAAGTGCATGAGAAGATGAATTGTGTAGTCAGACTCATACTAAACATAAGATTTGAACAGAATGGTCTGATCTTAAAGTTCAGAAACCTTTACAAGTCCTCTTGAACAAAAGGAGCAATATATAGCTTTTTTAACTAAGGAACTTTTATTCTGTATTCTTTTGCAGAAACAAACCAGAAGCAGTAGAAGTAACATTTGCAGGTAAGTTTCTTAATCTCAACCCTGTTAAGAGAAGCAGTTTAAAAAAATGAAAACAAAATTGTTCCTAAAATAAGGCTTTACATTTTGGGAACTCTCCTTTGATTGTCAAACTTTTCTGAGGTCTTTATTTTAGGTGATTGATTTGGTGAATTACATAAAATTATCTGCTTGATAGTTTAAGCCATTTGGGTTTAATTTTGTAATGCACATTAAGGCTTTTTAAATTTAGAGGCATTGTCTTAAAGTAGTCATCATTATAGTTTGCCTAGCACTAGAGTATTGGGGAAACATGAAAGTGCTAGAGGTATGTTAACAAGTCAGATGTTAATTGATCTCTAGTTCCTATAAAGAATTAGGTGTTGATACTACTCACTTGCTGTGTAACTACCCTCTGTAAAATGAGGGTGCTTAGCTAGATGATCTTGCTGACAAGTAATGCCAGCTTCCAGATGAAGGCACTCAGCGTCTAGTTTCAGGAACTGTATATAAGGGTTGGTCCTCTGTACTGCAAGAGGCTAGAAACCAAAGAGAGGGTGGACTGTAGACTAGCAGGAACATAAGAGATAGGCTGAATTTATTTTGTGGGCCTTGTTTAGAGCTCAATTGAAATAAGACAGTGGTATTTTTAGAAGTATCTTTTTGGGGACAGAGTATTTGAACTCTTGATTGGATGACTGATACTGTTTAAAATTTTTTTGGCATGACAGTGGTACTGTAGTTAGGTCTTCTATTAAGTCTTCTTCAGGAGGTGTTTTCTGAAATATTTATGATTAAAATAATGGGATGCCCGGGATTGACTCTAGAATTAGCCTTTGGGAAGAGGGTGTGTCTAAATGAAAGATTGACAAGGTATTGATAATTGTTAAAGGCACAATTTAGAAACAGGGGCTCATTAAACTGTTCTTCCTACTTCTATACATGTTTAAGCTGCCTCACAGTGAGCATTTAAAAAAAAAAAAATCTTTCAGCACCAAGCTGTGATTAAGGTAAGAATGACATTGTAATTTTAGCAGAGATAGGTACTCTATTATTTTGTCCCAGTGTTTCTGCTGACTTTCTACGTGGATATAAAATAAATGTCATTTCATTTATATGCCTTCTTATAAAGGGGTCTTCCTTGTGGCCTGCAGAAGGTAGGCAGGCACTTTGAGACATTATTTTCCACTCCAAGGTTAAGCCATTTTGCTTTTCTCACAGATTTCGATGGGGTCCTCTATCATATTTCAAATCCTAATGGAGATAAAACAAAAGTGATGGTCAGTATTTCTTTGAAATTCTACAAAGAACTTCAGGCACATGGTGCTGATGAGGTAAGTTGCACATCATTTTCTTTGGTTCTTTGTTTCCTCCTCCCCTTTTATTGTCAGCTTGATAGAGATCCGTGGCGCTGCGCTGCACGTGCACACAGGCGTGCACCCCAGCCTCACCTCCCTGGACAGCTTGCTCGCCTAGGCAGGAGCTCTTGACTCCATTTCCCATAATGACATGAAGAAGAGTGTTTCTCAGAAAAGGTTTTGGCTCTTTGCAAACTTGCTTTTTACTCTGAAGAAAGAAAGATATTTCCTAACCAATTAAAACAAAAACCACTTTAGTTCTCAAAAAGTACCCCAAGGGATACTTTGCCTGACCAATACAGCAATAACTATAGCAGGAATGAGATGGGTCATATTCTGTTTCTGTAACATTGCCAAGCAGGTATGTAACTTGTGGCCTGTTTGAAGTTTATAATTTCAATTTCTCATTCTGGAAATTTAGGCACAAATCTTCCCTTTAGATTTTCTTAATTTGATGTTCTTTAGAATTGGACTCTAATGTTTCTTCTTCCTTATGATTACCTTAGAAGAAATAAGAAACTCTTGATGGCCATGCCTAATTCACTGACTTCTTTCGATAGCTAAAGTAGCAGGTTTGGTTCCTGTTGAACTATATTTGCTCTGAGGAGAACCATTTATGGAAGAAAGAAAATGCAATTACACCAGTGTGCGCACGTTGTGGTTGGGTCTCAAAGCAGGAAGTATGACTCAGTTCCTGAATCAGTTTTCAAATATCTTTTAGTTTTAGCAACTAGGTTCTCCTTAATCTGGTGAATGAAGATACAGCAGTTTCTATTTTCTTTCTGATTAAGAGCCATAGCTTTTGAAGCTATTTAATAACTATATAATTAAAAAGCTGTTTGCAAAAGAATATATCAAAATCTTTAATTTTTTAAGATGAAAACTAAAATTGATACTAACCAGATGAAATATCTAGGTACAGCAATAGTAATCGTTGAAGGGAAAGAAAGTGTTAGGCTTTCTTAAATCTCTTTCCAGAATGTGCTTTTCTTATAATGGAACTCCAGAACACATTGCTATTCTTACAGCTACCACAAGGGTCAAAGAACCAACCCCACCCACCCACTCAAGTGGGTGGGGTGAGTAACATTTACAGTGTTGGAGCAGAGTGCACAGTGAATGGCTCCCTGCATTGGTTAAACAATGACCAGTCAGGTCTTAACCACAGGAAGCTTGATGCTTTGTCACAGGTCATTTTTCAAGGCAGAAAGCCTCGCTGTTAGGGTGGGAGGTTCTGATGGTGGTGAATGATAGGTTGCCTCCACTTGTCTCCTGGTGTCAGGTTGGAAGAGGGGGCGCACATTGAAAAGTGAATCATGGTTAAAAGTGCAAGTGAAATAAACAGGGATGCGTTGGCTGTTTTCGCCATGGGCGAATGAAGGAAATGCATGTGATACAAATTTAGCTGTAAGAATCTCTTAGATCTCAGCATATTAACTTGGTTATCTCAGCATTTATAAATCTCAGATACTGTTGTTTCTTCCACTTCTGACTACCCCTTCCTCCAATTATCAGTAGTGTGCACAGTACAGAATTGCAGCTCAGAGGTATCAAGCTGGTTAAAATTCTTATGAGGTATTCTCCCATAACTCTTTAGAAGAAGTGGTGTAAGTGACGCCTGAAGGTCAAGTCTCTTTTTGCCACCATAAAACTCAGTGACCTGGGAACTCTCCCTTCAGTTCCTCTTCTATAAAAGATAGCTCACAGTGACTGTATGGTCACCAAATAGGAACTTCACATGGCATTACTTTGGCCTTTTCATAAACAAGTGTGATCACTGATTCATGTGGAAGGGCCACTCTCATCCAAGTTTTGCAGATTGAGAATTTCTTCCAGCTATAAGAAAATGGTTAAATACATAGAATATTTAAGAATGGGGGTGGAAGGAGAAATGAACCTCACTATGTTCATTTTTTCAAATTGATCATAAAATAAATATGATTTGCTCCTGATATTTTAAAATTTAATATCTAGAGCGTACAGTGAAAACAAAATAGAAGGAAAATATTGATCCTCACTCAGTTACATAGTCCATGTCCCTGTATGCAAGTATATGGGCACTGAGGCAGCAGGAGTCCGCACGACTACGTACCTGCTCGAGCAGACTCCCCTCTGTGCTGCCTGTGTTTACAGTGGTTTTCACTGGCTAATGGAATTCTTTTGAAGAAGATTCAGGTGTGACTTACAATTAAAATGTAAGTTTGTATCTTTGTTCATTTTTGATCTGGTAACTGGTCATTGATTAAATAGTCCCTTTTTATTTTTGTTATCTCAGAAATAGGAGAGGATCATTAGTGTGTTTATGATAAGATGGTGTTAGAAGGTGACTGGCAGCCTAGAGACAAAACCCTTTGCAGCCTGTCACACTACTGAGGCTTAGTGTATTGACCTCAGTTTCACCTTCTTAAGGATTAGTGATGACCCTTTCTTCCCTAATTAGAAGTTTTTAATGAGAATTTGTAATAAGCAATGTCTATAATTTGCCTCTTAGACATTTCAAGACCACTAAACAATGAGGAAGTTAATAGATTGCTAGTGGCTTTAGTATTTACTTTATTTCCATTTTCAAGTAGCTGCCTTTCTGCTGTTTAATGTGTCCCTTATAACATTGAAATCAGAAATAATCCTTGCAAAATAAAAATTAAGTTTGTTTCTTAGAGCATGTCTGCCTAAGAGTAATTTCCATCAGGTGCAGCAGTCACTGGCAGAGAAAAAAATTGGGAAGTATAAAAGGGGCTGTTTTATCATTTGCTTCAAAAAGCTAGAAAGTAACCAGCAGGAAGTACTGGCTGTGGGAAAAGATATGGGGAGCATACAACCTTCTATGGACCCACCAAATAAGTAGCTGGCTAAGATTCAGTTGCCTGGTGTCTTTGCCTTGTAAAAGTGGTGATGAGCTGAATAATTTTAAAGCATACAAGATAAGCAGGCCAACTGGAACAGTCCTCAACAATCCTAGTTATCTCTTCATTCACCTGGGTTGATGATCTGACCTATAACTTAGTTGATAACTAACGTAATTTGGTTATAATGTTGAGTTTGGTCTCCTCTCTGGAAAGTAAAACTGATAATGTGCCCTGTATTGTATAGAGGAGAACACATAAAGGGTGTGACCGAATCCTGAAGGATGAGCCTTGATTGGAAATGATGCTAGTCTTTCCATTAATCTCAATTTGGTGGGTGACTTGCTCAGTAACTCAGGTAAATCTGCTTCCCCCTCTGTATCCAGTATCCCATCCACACAATGAAAGTTGGGGAGAATGCTAGCTCAGCGATCTTGGCAAGAATAGTACTTTAAAAATAATGAAATTATCTTGGCCTTTGGCTTAACATGTTTCTTTTTGTATTTTCTAGTTATTAAAGAGAGTGTACGGGAGTTTCTTGGTAAACCCAGAGTCAGGTATGTAGTAATGTGAATGTCTCTGCAATGATGTGGAGAGAGACCAGTGCTGTTTGACTGTACGTTTTTCAGCCAAAGGATTTTATTTAACTATTCACTTTGTAAATATTTCTGCACAAGCCAAATTCTCACTTAAACTCTCCATAAAAATAGCTTTCAAGGGGTTTTGCTTTGTCCAGTGTGTATATCGTGTGATGTTAAGAATTAATGTGTCATTTTAATATTTACTTGATGAGGCCAAGTAACTGTTCCTTAATCTTTCAGTTAGAAGTTGTTTACTCATGATGATTAAAATGCCTTTTGAGAAGACTAAGCAAATAATAAGTGAACTCTGCCTCCTTCAAGGCCAGAGGAATTGAAAAACACCATGACCATCCTCGATTAGAACAACTATGTTAAATAGCTTTACAGGTTAAAGTGGAAAAAACAAAACAATATTTTCATCCTTATGATTAGTGATAGTCTCAAATTTTGAGGCATTTAACCAGGACTTAGTCCTACCACTTAGTGAGGACTAAGTAGTAAGATTATTTGAACATAATCTTTGTTGCTCTGGTATTATTACTCTGGTACCTTGATTAGCAGTTGTTCTAAGGAAGGTTTATCTATCTCTTTAACAACAGTTACTTTAACTAGCTTATCCTCCCACCCCTCTGTGACATCTTTACATGATACTGCCTCCCCACTCTCCTCAGGATACCTTTCCATGTTTCCTATATGCTGCTTCTAGAAACAAAGTTTCAAAGGTGCTTTTGGAGTATAACTTGGTTCTGGAAATATTTGTGCTATCGGAAATTTTGACTGAGATCCATAAAGAATACAGAAATATGTTCAACCCCAAATGGTGGCACAAATGTATCACAGAATTAAAAACCAAAAGATATGTAACATTGTATACTTTTAAGAAGAATGAATTTCAGAAAGAAAGAGGGGGAAGAAAGAAACAAACAGCTGGGAACCAAAAATCACCTAAGAACTCTTATGCCTATCACAGCTCAGACCCTAAAATCTGTCAGAACAACTAGAGTATAGCATGGAGAGCTTTTGTTTCTATGTCTGGGCCATCTCTACTTCCTGCTAAAGAATTTGTCAGACTACATTCTCTGTTCATACTATGTAAAGTATAAAAAAGGTGTATAAGTAGTGTCTTCTTCTCTTTTTCATGGGTTTATCTAGACGAGTTTGGAAAACTCAGCCATCCATTCTAGATTTTGACTTTTTCTCATCCTCAATATAGTCTCACCATATCAGAAGTAAAAGTCTAACTTTAGCTGTAGTTTTATTTAGTTTGTTGGTTTTGGCTTCTTAAATTAGCAAACCTCAGTTGCAAATGTTTTTTATTTAATCTTCTCTAGTCTGCATGTCTGGTGTTCAGGTACCCAAAATGGAATGATGATTGATAACATTTCATATTGGAGTGCCAGGAATGTGCTAAGCACTATCTAGAAGAGGGATTTAGACAGCCAAGATCTGACAGTGAGGACAGGTCAACAAAAAACACAGACCTCTAGAATGCTCTTGGGGAAAAATTAAATAGTAACAAAGCATAAAGGTTAAAGACATTGGGAAATGTGAAACCTCTTCATTTCTAGAAAATTATTCCTATCAGTTAATTCGAATATAAAAATAGTCCTCAGTGATGTATAAATGGTGTATAGATCTTCTTGCAAAATCACCTATAGACTTTTCAGCACTTGTTAATTGTTAATTATACAGTCAAGTATTCCAACCTTGTTTGCTGGATTCCTAATAGACACACTAAGTATGCAGCGTAGTATATTGGTCAAACTTGGACTTCAGTCCCTATTCTGCCCCATTTATTGATAACCTACTATGTTCCAGGCACTTTAATTACTGTATGTTCTTTGAATTTTTACTGTAGTCTCCCCTATCTCAATATCCCGGTTTTGGCAGAAGTGGAAATTAAAGAGGTTAGACAGTTTGCCTAAGGTCACAGCATGACAGGGCCAGGATTCAGGCCCAGTTCATCTCAAAATAAGAGTTGCCCACACCTCTCTGTCATGTTGCATATGGCAAGGCACTTTGCTTGGAACTTTTTTCTTCTAAAATGAGAATGACTTTATTTGGCCTTCCTATTTAAAAGAATTCTTAAGGAAACCAAATAAAGTGAAATATTTAAAAATAATTTGCAATCTTACAAGTATATACAAATAAAAGCTACTGGGGAGGGGTGTGTGTGTTGGTTATTTTAGGTTTTTACATATCCTGCCTCTTCCCACAAACTATTTGTGTAAGGCATATAAGGGGAGTATCTTTTTTTTATAGCAAAAAGTAGCCCATCATGTTCACATTTGGCACATTAAATCATCAGAGCAAATATGTAGCTTATATTATAGCCTGGTAGCATATACAGTCCCCCTTCACAACTATATCTGGAACACTAGATTTTTAAACAAAGTCCTAGATAATGATTTCCTCCCTCTCCTTATTTCTAATAGCATCTTTTGTATTGGATTAAGATTTTCTTTAACTGTATTTGCTCCGTGAAGTAGATAGAAATGGACAGCATTGCATTCTACCTCAGTTAAAAGTATAGATACTGAGACATAATAAAATGTCACCGGAACCTGAAAATTTGGTTGGTTGATTGGTTGGTTGGTTGGTTGGTTGGTTCGTTCGTTGGTTGGTTGATTACCTCTAGTCTCTCTTTACGTGGGAGAAATCAGTAAACTTTTCCTTAAAATAACTGCTGGGTGTTTTTGTTTTCCCCCTCCAGGATACAATGTCTCTTTGCTATACGACCTTGAAAATCTGCCTGCATCCAAGGATTCCATCGTGCATCAGGCTGGCATGTTGAAACGAAATTGTTTTGCCTCTGTTTTTGAAAAATACTTCCAATTCCAAGAAGAAGGCAAGGAAGGAGAAAACAGGGCAGTTATCCATTATAGGGATGATGAGACCATGTGAGTAAAAGCTTTGGTCCGGAGTCTTAAGTGTGGCTATCACAGACACTGAAAGACACACCTAGGTGAAACCTTAAACTTTTGTGTGAAGCCCCCTAAAGTGCTCCTCTCATAAACTTCATTAAGCCAGGATGATGGGGGCAGGGAGGACTTCTAGTCTTCAGTTACTGAAAGTTGGCAAAAAATGAAAAAGATATCCAGTGCTTTCCTTTTAAGCATCACTATTCTGAGTCCTCTTCAATAATAGAGCCTGGATAAACAAAAAGCAGAGGATAACCAGGTTCTGTGTTACCACAACTCTTCAATCATTTACATGCTGTGAATCTCATAGCATAGTATATAAAGAAAGAACTTTAAAGTACTAAGAATCACTAACTCTAGATTTTACATCATACCATATAGACAAGTTAATAACATATATTTTCGGTCATTTTCATCACCTGCCCCTCTTGGGGCATGTATTTATTATGCTGACTTTGTGGACCATAAGCAGTCATACTTGGCATGCCTTCTTTTATGAATTAAGACTACCCTCCTACTTGACGTGTAGACCATATTCTTGACAACACCGTCTGGTCCTGTAATTCTCATGAGTTTTGTTTCCTTCAGGTATGTTGAGTCTAAAAAGGACAGAGTCACGGTAGTCTTCAGCACAGTCTTTAAGGATGACGATGACGTGGTCATTGGGAAGGTGTTTATGCAGGTATGGGCAGCAGACCTCTTGGGGGGGAACCAAGGCATGGTGATTTATTTATACCTTGCCACCAAAACACTCAGTAAGCATGGAAAAGTGATCTGTCAGCTCTTTGATGCTGGAACTTGTTGAAGATTTAATTAAATAGCCCCCACCAAAATCTCTTAAATATTTTTTCCCCTTAATGGTTTTAATCCTTTTGCAGGACTGGGCTGGAGGATAAATTGGTATTAAAAGGTACTAATAATATGAGTGTTAACCATCTTTCCTGCCATGGTGTCTTTGATTTAAAGCTTGATCACATTTCCTGTCCTCTTGTGTTTCCTCTAGTTTTCTTGCAGGATCTCCTCTTGGCTTGGTTTAGTCCTAAAGTTTTTTCCAAATAGAATCTATAGAAACTTCTTAAGTAATAGAGTTACTGAAGGTGGAGGAAAATGGGCCTAAATTTGACCGAGGTCCCTCAATAAAATGCCTCCCTCAGAGAAAGTACTTCTACTAAGAAGAGGTGGCTTTAACAGGACATTTTATAATTGAATTTTTGGTGCAGTTGGACTCCAGTCTGATACGATACACCCATTATGGCTTTGTCATGCTGCCTGCTAACCACTTGCTGGCTCTGGGACCTGAGAGCTCTTTGGTTAACCAGTATCCAGGCAGGTTTCTTCTAAGATCACTCACCATTCAAACTAGTACAGTAGTTAAATTTAAAAAAAAAAAACAACTTTGTACATTCATTCTGTTACTTGGCAGGGTGATAAGATTAAAGATTCCGAGGCAGAATCTTTTGCCAAATAAGAGCTGAAATATAGCTGTCTTTAATGTAGCGAAAATATTTTACGGGTAGCCTTTCTAAGTGACTGGGGAAATTTTCAAAAATGATACCCTTATTTTAATCCATCTGTAGTGGCTTTTGTGTTGGACTAATTAATCAGAAACTAATTTCAGTGTTCCTATGCAGAAGTTAGAATAATCACACTTCCAGCATTTGAGAGTACAAAACTTTACCAAGAGAGGGAGCAAGTACGTGTGTGTGGTGCACACGCACATATCTTGGGTCCTAAATAGAAGTCTCTAAACAGCATTTCATCAGTCTGTTTGGTTTTTGTTTTTTTTTTTCTTCCCCAGAATTGACAGGGCAATTAAATGCAGTAGCTCAGAAATTGGGCTAAATCCAGACTGACGAACTAATTTTAAAAGCTACGAAATATATATTTAGACTTAGCTGGCTTTTTACCAGTCTTGTTCCATTTTATACCAAGTGATATTTTAATACTTTAAGTAGATCATATCTTGGAGAGATTACTGGAGATTTGTTCCTTAGGAGGATTTTGTATATTCTTTGTTTTGCATATGAATTTAAGTGCTCTCATAGTACACATGGTAGGGCACTTGTCTAAAAGGGAAGTCAAAACTCCCTTTGCATTTTTTGCACTTACATATACCCAGATACAGACTGGCCTGGCACTGTGCAGGCCCATATGGTGTCTAGGAATGTGAAAGGTTGTGTTCAGGAAGCCATCTGCCCTGCCTCCATCTCCAAATTCAAAGACTGGGTTATTTGAAATGACCATAGAACATGGACTTATCTTGCAGAGTTTTCCCAAAAAAATAAATCATCTCTGCATTTTCCTAGGCCTAGTTGTTTTAAATTTCTAGGAGAAAGGAGAAAAGTGGGGCCTAACACAGAAAGTTGGGACCCAGGAAGTGCCTCATGGTCTCTGATCTGCTTGCTGGTTTTCCCATGCCAGCATGCACATCCGCCCTGGTGGGAGCGTGGTTCCCGCTTCCAATTTGGGGACGTTTCCCTTCCCCCCCATGTGCATGTGTTAGCGATCGGTTTTGGTGCGTTATCTTGATGCATGTGAGCTGAGCGCTGGAGAAGGTCTGGTAAGATGTCGCTTTCAACGCTCCCACAAAATGAATAGGAACAACAGTTATAATTGTGGAAATTAGCATTTTTTTCATATGCAAGAACTTAAATTCAGTTCAGTAACTACAAAAAGTTAAGAAGCCACGGGTTTCTGTATGTTCAAGGACAAGACACAGTATGCCTCTTAGGCAGTTGTGAAGCTGTAACTTTGAGGACCTTCTGCCAATATACGTGTGTGGTTATGTCTATAGGATATTTTCCTGAACTGAGAACTCTGAATCAAAGCCCATAACTTCTTTAGGTCAGTAACTTTGTAGATGTTGCCAGACTCTCCTCCGTAAAGGTTGACCATTTTCCCTCTCACTTGTGCAGTACATGAGAGAGCCCATCTTCCCGAAGTATGTTGTCACATATTTGGGTTTCTGCCAGTCTGAAAGGTTAAAAATAGTATTTACAGGGCCTCCCTGGTGGCTCAGGGGAGGTGGTGCATTACTAAGCTGTCGCCAGCCACTGCATCATGAGTTCCATCCCCGGCCAGAGAGCTGACCCACATGGCACATGTGTCCTTTACCTATTTTTCTGTTGGGTTATTGACCTCAACGTCTTTATATGCTAGGGAAATTAGCCCTTTGTAGTGAGTTGCAAATGTTTTTCCACTTTGTTATTAGCCTTGGAGAATTTTTTCCCTCCCCATACAGAAGTTTATTTTCATCTGGTTAAATTGTCATTAGCTTTGAGTATTTGAATGATAGTTAGAAAGTCCTACCCTACTTCAAGATTAAAAGGAAATTCACCTGTATTTTCTTAGTATTTTGGTTTTTTACAGTGCTACCCTGTGGTCACAGTAGAATTTATTTAAAAATCCTTGTGTACACCACTGATTTTAAGATTCTACCTTTATCACACTAAATTTTGGCTTTTACTCAGATTTATTCTGAATTTCCTGTGATAAATTGGTAGAAGAGAAATAGGATGGTGATACTTAAAAGACATCCTAGCCAGGGGGGGAGAAAAGAGACCCTGGTGGTGCTGATACATGTGTAAGAGAGACAGTAATGAAAACTGAAAGTTATTTGGGTTTGCTTGTTTGTTTTTGTAGTGTTACTTAAGAGAGAACACCAAGGAGAACAAATATGAGATAGACTGCAGGCTCATCCCAAGCAGGGAGTATATTGTTGACCAGGTCTTAAATATATTATTTTCCATATACAGAATTGATTAAATACTAAGTACCTGCAGGTTCACAGCCATCTGGTTGGAAACACCACATGTGCCCTTGAATTGGAATCTTTGAGAGGCTTACTAAATACAAGAAAATCAGTTATTATCTGTTCTGTTTGATTCCTGGCATTAAAGCATGAAACCCGATAGAAATTAGAAAACATCTTAACCTCTTTGCAGAATGAAAAGTGTTTTCTGGAGAAGGGCGATCTCACAAGCTTTGCTTTAGGGATTTCCATCTGGAATGATCTTGACTCCTTCCATGCCTCTGCAGATAGTCTTCCTCTGAGGAAGAAAATGTGCTAGAGAGGGAGCTAATCTAACCCAGTTGTGTTAATGTGTTTTCCACCAACCATTAGGAACCAGGCAGTGCTAACTTGGGAGACAGGGTGGTGAGACCCACAAGATCCCAGACAGGATGTCAGAACTCTCCAGGTGTTATTCCTTCTTTGCCCCCAGTTTGCAGAAGGCTTGCTGATCAGTGTGTATTCTTCCAGCCTACAAATGGAAACACAGTCCCTGCCCCTCCTCTTATAGTGTGAGGACATTAAGTCAGCTGGTGGGAAATGCTGTCATTTAGCAAGCCATGTGCTAAACAGCCTCTTTGAAGGACAGAGGAATAGGTACAGAGGTGAATAAAGCAGGCTCATTGAGTTAAGGAACTAAACCTAGTAGGGAAGCGAAATACATCAGAGAATAGAATTTTATAGGAAAGACGTGAGGCCTGAACAGGAGAGCAGCCAGCTGGCCTGGGCTGTTGGAGGTGGCGTTATAGAAGAGGTCGTATTTGAGCAGCAGGACAGTCTGCCACCCAGCAGCTGTGTCCTTGTGCTTTCAGTGCTCGTGGCACTCAGGCCTCGGAGAACCTTTGGTGCCATCCTCCTTCCATCCTACAGTGGATTTGGCTTATCCAGTTTTGCTGGCATTACTGGAAAGTCTAGTTCTGTTCTTGCAGATCTGGGTTGAGAGGATGACTTGTATCACTTGCTGTTTTCACAAGAATTTATATATTAAAAAAAGCTGAGATTGGGAGATTAGCACGTAGAAGGAATGGCCTGTTGTTGACACCTGCAGTCATTTGTCTGTATTTTGATGAGGATGGGTACCTTTTCTTAAGGGTGATGAGCTTTTAGGGCAGAGTGACGGTTTTTAGTCCAGTACCATTCAAGAGCCAGAATTAAAATTGAGACTTTGAGTTTTTGTGTCACAAGGTCTCTTTCTCGTAATGAGCACTAAGACAGCTCAACTTCTTTAGCTCTGTTGTCTTCTGCTGCAGGAGAGCTTAAATTTGCTCTAAAGTTCTGATTGATGAATTCTGAACAGTAAAGTACCTCAGTGAACCAAGACTTGTACAAAGGCTGGGAGCCCAGAGAAAAGAAAGTGTGGTATTCATGAAACTGGAAGAAGTGGAGATGCAGCAGGTTGAGGGTGCGGGGTATGAAAACCTCATAAGGGGCCTTATATGCAAAAATAAAAGGAATTGGGGCCTCCCTGATAGCACAGAGATTAGTCTCAGCGCTTTCAAGCTCTCGCCAGCCACCGCAGCATGAGTTCCATCCCTGGCCAGGGAGCTAACCCACATGGTGCAGCAGACCTCTCCTGACTTGCTTGCTGCTCCCCTAGTGTATTTCAGTAGATCTACCTGTTCTGCTCCCTGGTCTGTCTCTGGTGAATCCTCTCACCCCCACACCTCTATCCTACACCCCAGTTCTCGTATGCATAAATAAATAAATCTTTAAAAATAGATAAATAAAAGAAATTAAAACTTCACCTTGAAGTTTTAACTAAGCTAAAGCTTGGGTTCCATTCACCAAAAATTTTAAAGACTAACTGAAAAATAACCTCATTTCATGTTAAATCATAGGGAACTAATAAGCAGTTCCTTACCCTAAATGTAATCTGGTTCTCCTAGTGCTTTGCAATCTGTTGTCTTTTTAATCTCTGGTGTATTTTATCTATGTTTTTCTAAAACAAGAGAAAGGGAAGAGGATTAATGGTGCCTTTCACCACATTTTGAAGATTGGACTTGTTTAGAACTTGGTGAGCACTCCTTTTTGAAACTGAAGTGCATTCATTGATGGCAACCAGCATTTGTGGTGCATACTGTTAGGTGTAGTCTGTTTTTAGCCATCTGCTGCTCTAGAGGACTGCAGGGGTCACTCCCAGTAGGGCAAACCTCAGCAGACAGTTGCCACTTACCTGGCACCAAACTCTATTCAGGTTGGGTTTTTTTGCTTTATTCTGGCAGGAGTTCAAAGAAGGACGCAGAGCCAGCCACACAGCCCCACAAGTGCTCTTCAGCCACAGGGAACCTCCTCTGGAGCTGAAGGACACTGACGCTGCAGTGGGTGACAACATTGGCTACATTACCTTCGGTGAGCAGGGCAGGCTTGCTTCCCCAAAGGGGTGCATTTTTGATGCATTAATACTACACAGTGCCGAGCTCTCACAGAGGTTTTATAAAATGTTAAGGGGGCAAAGCAAGTATGCCAAGATGCTCTGTCAGCCCTGCCGTGACTGTGGAGAGACTGCTAGAGGACACTAGCTGGTTACACACCATCTGCTATTCTTGTATGGTCATCATGTTCTTGTGTTTTGTTTTGTTTTTTTTAATCCTAAGGGGGAAGGGGTCTCTGATGTCAAGTGTTAGGGGTTAGGACCACAAAAGCATTGCTGAGCAACTGGCTGGGGATTCTGTCATTTGGCATTTCTTGTCTTTTTTTTTTTTTTTTTTTTTTTTTTTTTTTTTTTTTTTTTTTTTTTTTTTTTTACTCATTAAGCCCGAGATCTGGCCACAGTTCACTTAATCCCATTTCCCACTGAAGAAATTCCAGCCTTCCCTTCTAGCATTTGCTTTAGCCTAATAAGCTGACTTGTTATAGCCGATAGTGTGGAATAACAGCTCTTTCACACTGCAGCTGATGCCACTAAAATGTCTCCTTTTGTTTGCCTCGATGCTAAGATGTACCTGTTTATTAATTATTGAGGCTAGCTGATATTTTATTAAACCTAAGCTATTCTTTTTTTCCCCCTTCACATCATTACTTTGGAAGCTGAGAATGTAGGTCTGTCCAAGTGCTGAGTGGCCACACAGTCTTCAGGGAATGCCTCGGGAGGAGGGGCTTTTCTTGTCCCCCAGATAAAACCGCTCCTCCTACCTTTCCTCATCAAGGGGTGCAGGTCCTTATAATGCAGTGTTTGGTTTCCCACAACTGCAGGATTCTTTCTGGACTCTGGTTTCTCTGAAGGCTTACTCTATTTCAGCACCAAGGACCTAAATAGGGAGACTGTTTACTAAGTCAGGTTTCCCTTAAGGTAAACTGCTTTCTCCAGAGTCCAGATAGCCAGTAGCGCTGCATTCGCAAGCGACCCCTAGCTGCAGCAGCGGGAGCTGGAGGTCTGTGGCAGACGGGATAGATTTCAGAATGTACATCCCCAAAATCCAGACCTGGAATGAACGCCCAGGACCAGGCCCTTGCCCTGTGGAGCCCTGGTTTCTACAGTCAGCTGCATTTTCTTGACATTCTCCATTTGAACTTACTGGCATCTGCCCTGGTTATGGTGTTCATTCTTCCTCATCTCAGGGAGACAACCCTGGCAAAGCCTGGGCAGAATAAAATAAGTGGATTGTTTTTAGGCCAGGAGAGATTAAAGTTGACTGTAGGCTGCTGCCTGCCACCCGTTGGCTTTGGTGTTACACCCTGACACCTTCTCTGTACGCTCACCCTCAGTGTTGTTCCCTCGCCACACCAACGCCAGTGCTCGAGACAACACCATCAACCTGATCCACACGTTCCGGGACTACCTGCACTACCACATCAAGTGCTCCAAGGTGAGAGGAGCTGCTGGCATCTCAACTCCTGTGTGCTGGTTATTCTCCACCGGAGTCCGCAGTATAAAATCTTGTCCCTGTAGTCCAGATAGTCCAGACTACTACTAGGAATTCTGAGTAGACAGTTCTAGAGACTTCAGGATATCATGGTCTTTCTTCATCTCTGCCCAGTCTCCCTCAACACTCCCCATAGTACAGAGACGAGTATGCCTCCGAAGGGTTCACCCTCTTGCCTGCCTGCACAGTCTTGTGTCAGTTTGTGGGTGTATGTTCCTGAACCTTCCTAGTAACTGTCCCAATAAGACAACAAGCAAAGCTGTCCTTCTAGGTCATGACTCTGCTTCAGTACCTTTCATATGTGCCCCTAGGCCTATATTCACACGCGTATGCGAGCAAAAACATCGGACTTCCTCAAGGTGCTGAACCGTGCACGCCCAGATGCTGAGAAAAAAGAAATGAAAACAATCACGTGAGTACGGCAGTCCACAGCAGGCCCACTTCCTCTCCTGAACGCACTGAGAAGGGAATGGTGGTTGTCCAGGCAGTAACTGCATGAGATAGGCGGGGTAGGCCAGTAGCCACCTGACACTGAAAATGGTGTGAGCAGGTTTTCGTTTCTGGTCGGCCAGGCTGGGTTTCCTTGTTTCCACGTCTTTGTGAACTGGGAGAGTGATGGCTAGGAACGGAACAGTGGAAACTTTTTACAAGATAAGCTGTGTTCTTCTGTCTTGTTCTCAAGGTCTTACTGGAGAAATGGAGTCGTTTGTTCAAAGATATTTAGTTAACAAATGTAAATAGGGCTGGAACCACTTCTGAATGTTCTTTTCCCTGGTCTGCTTCTAGCAGGAATTTTGCGTGGCAAGGAAGTTGTCTTTGTTAGGGATGGAAGTGATGAATAGAACTCTAAACCGAGGTAACTCTCCACTTAGGAAGTTAGCGTGCTCTGGAGCAGAGGGATATAAGTCTTTGGGCAAGGTGCCAGGCTTGGTTCTCCTGTCAAAGTTTAGGCAGTCCTTTTCTCAACAGGATGCCCTCGCTATCTTTTGTGCCCTGTCTTCTATGAGTTAAAGTCTTAAGGTGAACTAATAAGCTTCCCCACACCTGTCACAGCCAGTGTACTCGTCAGCACCCAGCACTTTGGGGCCACTTTTGGCTGGTGTGCAGTACTTAGGGTGTCAGGCTCCTTCCCCTGCTGCCATCTGACAGGGCGAAAGAGGTGTCTGAGCGGGAAGCATCAGGTGTTCACGCAGAGCGGTTTTAGTCACCCCTGGCTCTTTAAGCCGAAGCTTTAGCGATTGCCCATTCTCCTTAGGAACTTGGTACCAAAGGCCTCTCTAGCAGCTCTGTGCCTGCTGCCCAGAGGCTGAGGCATGGTGTTCAGCCTGTGGCTAGATGCCATGGCAACAGAGTGGCAACATCTTGCCCTCAGCTCTGCAGCTCCGTGGCAGAGCCTGAGTGCAGAACTAACTAGGTGGGGGGCCAGGAGAAGATACGAGCCCTGTGACGCTTGTGCTCTGCTGCGCCTCCAGAACTTTGCCTTCAGCCTGGAGTTTACACTTCCCCTCTCCCTGCCCACCTCCCACGGAAGAGCCTTCTCACCAGGCATCCCTTCGGTGACCTCGGGTGTGAGGCAGCCAATTCTGCGGGGCCTTCAGGGCCCTGTGTGGGACAGAGTTCAATAAAGGCTGGCAGGTGAGCCGGCAGTAGGTACTTGACCCCATCAGCCTGTCACAGTCGAGGAAGACCAGGCATCAGAAGTAGGTGGTGGGCCTCCCTGGTGGCGCAGAGGTTAGGTGCTGGGCTGTGGAGCTGTCGGCAGCAGTGACACGAGTTTGAAGCCCAGCTGGGGAGATTCCCACATGGCGTGGCAGACCTCTCCTGCCTCCCCCACTGCTCCCGTCAGCAGTGTATTTCCATCGATCTGCCTGTCCTGCTCCCCACTCTGTCTCTGGTGAACCATCTTGCCACCCCACGCCTCTGGCCTGTACCCCAGCTTGTATGCATAAAATAAATAAATCTTGGGGGAAAAAAAAAAAGAAGTAGGTGGTTATAGGGTTGCATGCCTCTCCTCCAGTCCCAGACCTGCCTGTCCGTTCAGGAAACGAGCCCACCCAGTGTCTCCCCTCAGGGCTTTTCCACCCCTCTGTATAGATAGTATGTGGTCTTAGTGTCACTGCAAAGTGATACAGTGGTCTAAGGAGCGAGGATTACTCCCTGTCCTAATGGGAGAACTGGAAAGTATGATCCTTGAAGAAATTGTCCATAAACTTTCTTCCTAGGACTTACAAAGAACAGTTTTTTTTTTTTTTCCTGTTGTGTGACCTCTCTTCAGAGGTGTGCTCCGGAAAGGAACGGGGTGAGGGCGGAGGCAAACAAATGCATCTGCCTTGGAAACCAGATCCTATAACTAAGGAAGGGTGGAAGCAGCCAGGACCCCTGCACACAGCAGAGCAGGTGACATCTGCAAACCTGTGAATAGGGTGAAGTTGGGTGGTGGGCCTGCGGTGAGACGTGTCTCTGGATCAGAAGCCAACCCTCACAGTCAGCATCCCACAGAATGGAACATTTGAGAACGTTTTGTTTTGGAGGGAAGGGTAGTAAAATATGGTTTAGTTTTGAGGTGGGTGAGACCTTAAAGGACAGGAAAAACATAGCCCTTACTTCCCTTAGGTCTCAGCTCCAGCTTCAGGCTGCTTTACCAGATACCTGCTGTGTTTGGAAATCAGCCCAAAGGTTTTAGGAGACGATTCCAGAGCTGGCCCTTCTGGGAAAATACTGGGTGAAACAGAACACCAGCACCAAGGAGCCTATAGTTAGGCAAGTGTTCTGTAACCCTAGAGTGTAGTCAGCCACCTAGTGACAATGTTGAAATGTCTTCAACTCTGGAAGTCTGGAGAGTTGCTGCTTTGAACACCCTGCACCACTGTGAAAGCTTTAAGGAGCTGCTAGCTACTAGCCCAGAAAGGAATAAACTGTGTAGAGAGGAGCCTGAACTTCTGCTAGGAAGAGTTGAGCCTAGTCTGAAATAGATGTAGATGTGGGTCATCCAGAAATTGTGGATTCTCCAGTTTAACTTGGTAATTTAATGTCCTCATGGGCTTAGCATAGATAATTTCTTTACCCCACAGTAGTCAGTAGGAAGAAAGACCTGACAAAAGCTGGGCCTTAGTCGTGCTTAGCTCTGCCTCAGGAGATCTTTGAAGCTCCTGATATCTTTTTGGGATCCCTTCCCCAGTTGAGGAGTGAGGGGTGAAAGACACGGAACCAGAAACTGGCCTTCACACTTACTCTCTGCTTTTGAAAGGGGGAAGACATTTTCATCCCGCTAACTCTTGGGAACAAGAAGAGGAAGCTTCGGCTGGCAACTGAAGGCTGGAACACTTGCTACTGGATAATCGTAGCTTTTAATGTTGCATCTCTTCAGGTTCTTAAGGGATTCTTCGTTTGGGTTCCATTTTGTACGCGTTTGGAAAATAATCTGCAGAAACGAGCTGTGCTTGCAAGGACTTCATAGTTCCCAAGAATTAAAAAAGGAAAAAAAGATTTCCACTTGATCAACTTAATTCCTTTTCTTTATCTTCCCTCCTTCACTCCCACCCCTCCTCTTCCTCTTTTCCAAGCTGTTTCGCTTTGCAATATGTTACTGGTAATGAGTTGCAGGATAATGCAATCTTAACTTGTTTTCTCCTAAGTATTTGAGTTCAGAACTCTGTAAAGAAATACGGTTGGGGTCATTAATAAAGAAAATCTTTCTATCTTACATGAGAATTTGCTGGGTTTCTGGACTAAGAGGCCAAAAGAAAGAGGAGAAGGAGGGTACACCTGCATTGCCTTTGCACCCTGCAGACCTGAGCTAAAAACCTTCGGTGGATCTTCCCCTTAAAGGAGAGAAAGGCTAGCTAGTGAGCTCTTGCTTCCTGTTTGAGTAAACTTGGACATGCTTATGGTAAAGCTCAGCTACTAAACCTAGAAGCTCCCAGCCTGGTGACAGGCACATTAAAGTGTTTCTGGATTATTCTTTCATCATGAAGAATGTCTTAACATTTTCCAGAACACATCCTGTGGTGTGGGTGGATCTAATGCAGACCAACCAACCCCAGTTGTCTTCCTCATGCAACAGGTTGAGTGACTGGCACTCCATAAAACTCATTTTGGACGATGCTCACCTAACAGCAGCACTGTGCATCACAAAGGGAGTCGTCCCCTAACTTCCTGCAGTAACAGCGGTGCAGAAAGTGTGACTGGCAGAGAAGTACGGGGGGAGTCAGCACCTGAAATGGTCCGAGGGCCACTCTGGCTTCCACCCTCTGCTTCCCCTTTTCACTTGTCTCTTAATGCGGAGTGTTTCACACTGGCTTGAGACCCACTGTTGAATCATCAAATCTGTCACACCAGCCTATTTATTTCCTGAGCTATCAATACTTTGAGGTAAGTCCCGATTCCCATAGTCACAGGATACAGAGCCCCTGCGCACCTCCTGGTGTCCCCGCTCCGCCGCGGCACAGGCCGCCCCAGGGAGTCGCCCTCTGCACAGCACTCTGTTGTGCGCTTCTGTGCGTTTTTATCACGTGTAGCTTTTGTCACCAGCTTTTTTTAAAAATGGGATAGTAAAGTCGAGATCGTCCAGCACACACCTGTTATGGGCAAGGACCGATTCTGTAGTGTTTTAGTTACATGTGGTCATCTTGACTGGATTGTAAGACTTTTAGCCTTTGTGCTGTGGGTCACCGTCAAGAAGTTGAAAGGCACTGGTCACTTGGGCATCTAGACTTCATGTGACTTAACCAGGCTCTTAGCTCAGGATGCAGTTCGTGCCCGTCCCCTCAACAAAGTGCCCTGGAGAGTGCTGTGCCCTGGCTGGCGCTCCCCGAGTCTACCCACTGTCTCCCTGAAACCTGCCCCTCAGCACCTGCCCCTGCTAAGTGGGAAATCTGGCTGAACTCGATACATGGAGAGCTGGTGACACGTATTCTGCCCCATGAAGAGCTGAAGGGGTTTTCAAGGGTAGTTTTGACTAGAAACAGTTTTTGCTTTTTTGCTGACTTTAGAACATAGCTTAGTAAGTTGGAACTCGCTGTACTCTTTTGCCAATAGTGGGGATCAGATTTCTGGAAAATGCTATAAATGGCAAAACCAAGGTTGCTTAGGAAAACTAAGTCATTCGTTTTTTTTTAACAGCTATAAATCTTAAAAGAAGTAGCCTAATTCTGAGTCTATTTGTTGGCATACAAAAAATCCGTGCTGGTGAAAATCCCTCTCTAGGCTTGCCCATTTTTCCTTACCTGTTTCCAGAACACATTTGGTGTTACCATGACTCTCATCTCAAAGACCCTGCCCTCCCTTTGTGGGCAAAGATCCATTGTCACTTCAGCCACGGCTGGTAGGGTTGTGGGAGGAGGGAGATCTCGCCATGGCTTGTAACAGTGACTGCGCCTCAGCCCACCTGTCCAGAGGGGCAGCATGTGGGAGTAGTAGGTGGCCTTGACTGAACTATGGAAGTGGAAATCAATGTTTTGAAGACCAGTTTGCACACAGCTTCCACCTTTAATAGCTGTGTGAGCAGAATTATTAATCTAAGCCTTGTCTAATGATATGGCACGTCCTATCTCGGGCTTGTAGGAGGAAAAGAGAACAGGGAAGTGCTTATTGTAGGCTCTGTATACAGTGCCTGTATTTGCAATTGATAATGCCGTTTTCCAAACCTTAGTTCCTCATCTGTACCCACGGGCATCAGAAGCAACATGTCTGCTGGGGAAACCTCATTCTTGGGGTTTTCCAGGTCCTCACAAAGAGTTGGTATTTTTCTCTAGGTGTCACATAAACTGCAGCAGGGAAGGAGGTGAGTGGTGGTGGAATTCCCATGTCTGAATAAAGTGGGAACTGCTAGTTAAGAACAGAGGAGGGCAGGAAGTTGAGAGTCGGGAAATAGGTGGCACTAGCTGCTGTCCAGCTCTTACAGGGCTGGTACTTGTTTCACCATTTCAGTTCCCTTTGATCTAGGGCCTAGACCTAACAGCTGCTGAGGCCTGTGCTTATTCTTGCTGTTATTTGAATTCAAGCAATGCTGCCCCCTTCTGGGGATTGTGAGAGCACTACAATTTTGTGGGTCCTAGAGTCTATCTGACCCAGAAGGCAGCTGCAGACCTGGAGAATGGTCCTTCAACCCTGACAGAAGGGGCCAGAGTTTCTTCTGGCCTAGAATTGACTTAAGGCTTCCTGAAGCCGGGATCTTGGCAGTCTTAGTCAGGATCCTGTCCAGAGCCCTCAGACACTCCGAAGGGCTCCTCTGTTTTTACTTGCAGGGAGTGAAGAGGGTTGAACAGAGGCTCAAGAAGGCCGGGGGGTCCAAAAGCCCCAGTGCCCATTGCCACTGCTCATTGAGTCAGTGAGCCCCACCACCAGCCCAACCCCAGCCCTCAAATACCACACCCACCCAGTCCCAAAGACCAAGGGTCAGCAGAAAGAAACTTAAGAAAAGGGAAAGGGAGGAGAGCCAGAGCCAGAGCCTGCACTGGACACCATGACCCAGGCTTTCTGAGGAAAGGAGGGGCTCTCAGGCCTGGAGAGTCGGCAGGGTGAAGCACCTGTAAACCTGCACCAGAGCCTCCTGTGGGAGCTGCCAGTCCAGGGATTACAACGGAGCAGAAAAGAACTGGAAGATCCGGTGAGAAAGAGACAGTGCTCAGTGGGGACAGAACCCAGGCTTCCTGGCTCCCACCCCTAAGTTGTCCCCCTTCACAAGTCATCCCACACACAGTGTTTAGACAGAGGAGCGAAGAAGAAACACAGACATCCTGGATGCGCAGGGAGGAGGCCAGGGCTGGGAACAGGAGGTCTGTTTATTCCTGGCATCCCAGTATCTGAGGGGCCCCACACCCACTCTTTCCAGACCCTGGGCTGAACTCTCCCAGAGCCTCTGACTTATGCCTGACCAAATGGCGTGGGGGTGACGCTGTCTCCTGGAACCCAGCGTTCCCACCCACCAGCTCCCTCGAGTGTGAGCTGGAGGCCTGCCTCTTCCCACCTCTTGCTTCCAACAAAAGTCCTGCCTCTCCAGGACCCCTGACTCCTTTGCAGAGTTGACAGCTAACCCCACAGGCCTCTAGCTCTTCAGGCCCAAGTGGCCCCCAGAGCGCACAGAAGGCCCCTTCTACTTGTGCTCTTGAGCGAGGACGCGTAACCTAATGCCTCACCTCCAGCGTCTTGCTGCCATTCCAGCCTGTACCCTCCATCACCAGCCTCAAGGAAGTGTAAATGGGCTCTCCACCCCCAACGCCGCACTTGAAACGATGGAAGTCATGGCCCCACGTGTCAGCTTACTGGCCTTGAACCTGCCCTTCCTCTCACCATGCTGTTTCCTGCTTCCCCGTGGAGCACGTGTCATCCATTCCCTGGTTGCTTTCCACAGACCCTCCATCTGCCTTTCTCAACAGTTCCTTCTTAGCTCAGGTGGCTGGAGGGCAGGGTAGGACAGAAGTCCTAACATTAGCAGTATTTCACTGCGTGCACATATGCCAGCCCTCGTCAGTCCTTACCACACATCACCTCATTCCATCTCCTCAAGGTGAACGCAATGAAGAGCTACTTTACAGACGAGGAAAGGAGGGCGAGAGAATTTCAGTAATTTGCCCAAGTTCATACAGCTAAGAAAAATGGGAGCCCTGCCAGGATTCTGAGAATCAAGCCCAGGCTTTCTGATTCCAACCCTGGCTCCGGTCTCCCTCTTCATCATCCTGAGGGTGGAGTCGTTTGTTGAGACCCTCTCCCAGTTACCGGGGTATGGGGTTCCAGGTTATCCCATAATAGTCCCTGTGACACCCCTAAGAGGTGGTTTTACTTGTTTCCGTTGACAGGTTGCAAAGTTGAGGCCCAGAGGTAACTTGCCCAAAGTCACCATCCCCCCCATACACCCCAACTATCTGTCCCTCACAATCCAGAATATAACCCAGTGGTTGAGGAAAGGGTGGGTGACTCAGATTCCAGAAAGCAAGCCTGGCCTTACAAGCTGAAAGGCCCACCCAGTGATAGGATGGGGGGCGGGGAAGATCCTCTGGCCCCAAGATTTCCCACCACTGCCTCCAGCTCTACACACTCCCCTGAGTCTGCAGTCAGTAGAATTAGGGAGTGGGGTGTGCTGGCAGCTGGCTGGCCACTCCAGGCCGGTAAAACATAAAGGTACTGGCTGGGGTGGTGAGCAGGGAGGGGCAGACTCAACCATTATTATTCGTTAACTGGAATGTATTTCTCAGATTAGTTAGGCAGCAGGCAAGAGAGCCTCAAGCTGGGGCAGGGGGAGGGGCAGGTAGGAGGGGTGACCTAGGTAGGGGACCCACCACCTAGGTGGTGAGCTACAACAGTGGCTTTCTGGGAAGGGGGGATACTGGCACTGCAGGGAGGGGAGATGAGGAAGGCCTCCCAGTGGCTGCAGCTCAGGGTGCGTCAGGTCCCGCCCCCAGAGGCGGGGCCGGGCCTCGCTGCGCCATCCCTCTGGGGAACCCAGGCCAGGGCAGAGCCTGGGCAGCTGAGAACCCTGCTGTCCCTGAAGAGTGGAGACACCATGCTCTCACCGGCCCGGACAGCAGACATCGTCAGAAGCTCCTCGGGGCTGACTGTGGCAACTGCCTGACACACGGAGGAAGCCCAGGCCGGGCAAGCAACACCTGTCCCCACAGCCAGGTGAGTATCCAACACCAAGCCCAGGCCACACCTCAGCCCCGGATTCAGAGGGGACACTGGTGCCCAAGCCACCAGAGCCCCCGGGGTGTGCGGGTCCCTCAGCCAGCACACCATGGGACGTCATCTCCGGGGCCTGAACTGGCCCTTCTTGTTCCTCTGTTGGAGGCAGGATGGGGAGACTCACGCCAGGGGAGGACTGAGTGCTCCAGTCCAGAATCCAGGCTTGAAGGACCCTGAAGTCTTGTGGGGCTTAACGAAATTGATGGTGTGAGGGCAAAGGGGAACAGAAACGGGAGGGTTGCTGTTGAGGGAAAGACCTCCTGAGTGGAGGACACTGGGGAAGATTGAGGAACAGGAAATGGGGGCTGAGGGGAAGGAAATAGGACCAAAGGATGACCTGGCTTGGGGTTCTGAGGGGAGGTGGAGAGAGAGGGGCAGCATCTCCTGGGGGATGGCCTGGGGCCTCCGAGCCTCTGACCTGGGGGAGGGGCGGGTAGGAACCCTTTCCTGATCGACTTTAATCCTAGCAACAGCAGCTGCTTCCCTGTTGACAGAAGCAGTAGTTCCCACAGGCCCAGGACCCCTCCCCCGTCGCGACTCAGAACCGAGGCCATGGGAAGGGAAGGACAGATCAGAGGGGGAAGCCAGGCCCTGTGCAGCGACTCCTCCCTATTCTCTGGGCTCAGTTTCAGCCCCAAGGTGTGGCGGGTGCCCTCTCTTTGCCCAGGCATCACGCTCACGGCCAACCCTCCCCCCAGCAATTCCTCTCCCCACTCACAGTTCCCAGGAAGGACCCTGTTGCTAGCGTGGTGCGGATGAGTCAAGTTTATGGTCTGGAAGTCCTACCCGGAGGCTGCTCACTGAACTGGAACCAGCATCAAGGGCGGATGGGTGTGGGGGACAGGGCACCCCACTTGCCACCCATTGCCTGGGCCTCCTCACTAACTCCAGTGAGTAGTGAGCCCTGCTTCTCCTGCCTCTAACCCCCGATCCTTAGCCACTGACCATCTCATAATGCGCTGGTACCAACCAGGCCCAAGCGCCTGAGGACAGGACCTTCATCTAGCACCCAGCCCTGCGCCCTGGCTGGTCAGAGCCAGGCGGACCCTGCCCTCCCTTTCAGCTAATTCCAAGGCCAGGCCAGACGAAATGCTTTGGGGTTGGGTGGGTTCCATCTTTCAGTCAACAGAGGCCTAACAGCTACCCGGAGGAGGCCAGGCAGATAACAGAACGAGTGAAGGGGGCCTGGCAGGCAGTGGGGAGCTGTTGCAGGCGCTCATTCAGCTCCAGATGGCCGCTGCCACACAAAACTTAGCATATTGCCTGAGTGAAGAGAAGCAAAAACCTGCATTTTTAGAAAAATTGTAATTGGTGATTAGTTGGGGGAAAAATACATGTATGGCCGACAGGATCCGGTCCACAGTCCACTGTCCTGCAGCCCCACCCTAACCGCCCCCCCCCCCGCCACCCCTTTTTCCCTCCAGGCATGCTGGCTGCTGCTTCGGGCCTCCCCGATCCCAAGGCCCAAGATGACACCGAACAGCACCAGGGAGATGCCCAGCCCCATCCCCGCAGGGGCCTTGGGGCTCTCCCTGGCCCTGGCCAGCCTCATTGTCGCTGCCAATCTGCTCCTGGCCCTGGGCATCGCCAGGGACCGCCGCCTGCGCAGCCCACCTGCCGGCTGCTTCTTCCTGAGCCTGCTGCTGGCCGGGCTGCTCACGGGGCTGGCGCTGCCGACGCTGCCGGGACTGTGGAACCAGAGCCTCCGGGGCTACTGGTCCTGCCTCCTGCTCTACCTGGCGCCCAACTTCTCCTTCCTGTCCCTGCTGGCCAACCTCCTGCTGGTGCACGGGGAGCGCTACATGGCCGTGCTGCGGCCCCTGCGGCCCCGGGGGAGCACTCGACTGGCCCTGCTCCTCACCTGGGCTGGCCCCTTGCTCTTCGCCAGCCTGCCTGCTCTGGGCTGGAACCACTGGGCCCCTGGTGCCAACTGCAGCTCCCAGGCTGTCTTCCCAGCCCCCTACCTCTACCTCGAAGTCTATGGGCTCCTGCTGCCAGCCGTGGGTGCTGCTGCCCTGCTCTCTGCCCGGGTGTTGGCCGCTGCTCACAGCCAGCTGCGGGACATTCGCCGGCTGGAGCGGGCTGTGTGCCGAGGCGCACCCTCGGCCCTGGCCCGGACCCTTACCTGGAGGCAGGCAAGGGCACAGGCTGGGGCCACACTGCTCTTTGGGCTGTGCTGGGGGCCCTACGTGGCCACCCTGCTCCTCTCAGTACTAGCCTATGAGCAGCGCCCACCGCTGGGGCCGGGAACTCTGCTGTCCCTCATCTCACTGGGCAGTGCCAGTGCAGCGGCTGTGCCTGTGGCCATGGGGCTGGGTGACCATCGCTACACAGCCCCCTGGAGGGAGGTTGCCCGGCGGTGGCTTCGAGTGCTCCGGGAAAGGGCCTCCCGGGGCAGTACCAGCCCAGGCACTGCCTACCACACCAGCAGTCAAAGCAGTGTCGACCTGGACTTGAACTAGAGGAAGGGGCCCTGCCCATTCCTACGAGAAGCATCCATCCATCTTGACCACCAGCCCCAGCTCCACTTGTCTCCACCCCTCTGGATGAGACCCTGCTCCTTTTGACCCCACCCTGACCAAATAAAACTCTGCCCCATACGTCACCTCGTTCTATGCCCCAGAAGGGAAAGGCAGGTAAGTCGTGGAAAGAACCTAGAGCCAGACGTGCAGCAAGGGAGATTCCAGCTCCAGATGGACAAGCCATTGCAGGGAGGACGAACGGCCACTGGACACAGGGCAAGCTGGAGTACCCCGAAACCCCCAGATCTGGGGAAGCCTCCCCTGACAAGCCCCTCGCCGACTGCTCCTTCTGTCCGGCCGCTACAAAATCCACATACGCGGTCTCTGGGAAGTATATTTTATTTACATTTTAAAATCTGTAACTAGTATCTCTTCCTCCTTTCCGCCCCCGGAGACCTGGGAAGGGAAAGAACGGGAACCTCCAAGACCTACTCCCCACATACAGACACGCACCCCCATGGCTCACACCAGCAATGAAAGTGAAAGAGAAAGAGGTCGAACCTCCCTTGAAGGATCCACCAGGTCGGGACGAGGGGAAGGGAGACAGGGGCCCCTGGGGAGGGTCTCTTAAGGGGAGAAAGGGGCAGAGAGGGGGCAAGTCAGTTTGAAGGGGTTGGAAAGTAGTCTGAGGCCCCTCCCCTCCTCCTCCCAGGCACCCTACCCCCTCTGCTGGTGGGGGGGCGTCCCCTCAACACCAGACACAGAGCAGAGGCCGCAGTCACTAGCGGTCAGGTCTCTGGACACAAAATACTTTTGCTTTGTGGTCTCCTGATGTGGTCACCACCAGGGAAGCATCTCTGTAAACAGAAAGCACAGACTGGAGGCACGAGGGACGTGGGTGCAGCCCCAAGTCTGCCACCAGGGGTCCTCAGGGGGCCTCCTCCAGCACATCTTCAATTCCGGGCCTACAGCCCTCCACCGACACACCCACGCTGAGCGAACACATTTGCCCGAGAAGTCAGAGGAGAGTCCCAGCTCCAGGCGTTCAGCCCCCGGCCTGAGACCCGAGCGGTTACCAGAACCAAGACCTCAGGCTTCCCAGCACTCCTGCCTCACAGGCCATGCCCAGGCCTCAGGTCCCTGCTTCCCTCAGGAGTCCCCTCCCACACCCCAAGGAGCCTGTGGTCCTCCCTGTGCCAGTCCCGGCTTCCTAACGCACACAGAGACCATCCCCAACTTAGGCCAATTCACGTACTTGCTGAGGGCAAAGTCCAGAATCTCGGCCGTATGGCCCCGGTAGTCAGTGAGCAGGCGGCCAGTCCGGGCATCCCAGAGGCGCACGATGCCATCCAGGCTGCAGGTGTAAACCACGGCGGTGCCTGCCTCCCACAGCAGCTGCACGATACCCGACTGCACCAGGGCACAAGTGTGAGGGCAGAGGTGTCAAGTACAGGAGGCTGAGGCATCTGCTCCCAATTCTCACGGGGGATGGGGGGTGGGGTGGGGGTGGACACGACACGCCATGGAGAAGGACCAAGCGGGAACCAGGTCTGGGGGAAATGCTCCCAGAGGCCGGGGCTTCCCCCCGGCTGCCTGTACCTGGTGCTGACACTGGTGCCTGAGGGTCTGCGTTGACAGGTCATAGATGGCCAAGGTCCCATCCAGGTAGCCAACAGCTGCCAATGGCATCCTGGGCAGAGGAGCACCAGGAAGGTTTAAGGGGGTGCCCAGACTCATGTGCCCATTACCCGTTCTTCCCCGGTCCCCCAGCTTAGGCCCTTCTCCCCAATCCCTTCTGTCTGCGGGCCGAGGCCCTGCTCACACTCACACACTGCAGAAGCCCAGGGACTCCACGGAGTTGGACTCGCTCTCCTCCCCTTCTCCCAGGTTGGGCTGGGAGGCCACCGTCTCGGGTCTGAAAACGCCGACCACCTGTGAGATGGAAGAGACGGGCCTGGACCGGGGGCCTCTTGAAAGAAGAAAGGCAGAGGGTGGGAAGCTCAGCTGCAGCGCGAGGAAGGGGAGAAGCTGCAGACGGGATCCAGCTCCCACTCACCTTGCCAGTGGTGGCACTGACCAGCTTGGCCTGGCAGTCCACTGAGCCAGTGAGGATCAGGCTGCCATCGGGATTGGTGGCAACACAGGTCAGAGGGCCCTGGTGACCCTCGGTCCCTAGGATGCAGCAGGGGCATGAGTCAGGCTTCATTCCGTCCCAAGTCCTACCCCTCCCGGAAAGGCCCAGGCTGACACCTCCTCCGCCCCCAGCCCGTACCTTTTAATACATGGATGGGGTTTCCCTGCTTCAGGTCCCAAATCCTGATGGTCCCGTCTTCATAGCCGACCACGGCTCTCTTTCCTAAAGGGTCAGAGGCACAGATGCAGAAAGGGCAGAAGGCCCAATCAGACACACCCAGCAAAGGAAAGGGAGGAGACGGGGAAGCCAGGGAGCAGACACACTGCCCGAGGGAACGACAGGAGACCCAAGCCGGGGTGGGAGAGGGGGCACTGTCTGCACCAGACCCTGGTCAGTGCTCAGAGAGCAGCCCAGCTTGCCAGCTGTGGCCCAGAAGGGGCCTAAAGGGAGGTGCAAGAACTTGGGGCCAACCTCTCTGCACCCAGCAAGGACGCTCAGGGGAGCTGTTCTCACCATCAGGGAGGACTCGACCACAGGTGGCTGGACAGTTGGGCCCCTGGAAGGTCTTGCAGTCACCATTTGGGACCTTCCACATCCAGGTGTTGCCATCAGCTGTGCCCGCCAGTAGGATAGGTGCCCGAGGATGCCACTCCATCCACTGGGCAGAGATGAAGGGGTAGAGTGAACCCTGACAGTGGCCATTCCTTTTGTAATCCAAATGCTTGGCTTAAACTCTGACGCTGAGGCATCCACTTCAAAAAGGACTGGCTCGAATAAACACCTTGGCAGCCACTAAGCAGCCAGGCAGCCTCCCCCACGAGGTCTTTGTCTCACAGTTCTCAGTTGGTCTAAATAACTGGCCATCTGGGCCACTTGTGTTTATTTTCATCTTTTCTCTCTTCTGAGGCTTTAAATCTCATGTTTTAAATTTACCAATAAGGTGTAAGCCACAAAAGCTTAGACCCCTACCCTTGACCCCAATCAAAAGCAGAACCCCCAGGCCCTGTGAGCGCGCGCACATGCTCAGTCAGTCTCTCCTGTTCTTTCTCCCGACGGCCTGGCTATGTGGCCCCAGGTGTGCTGTGTAATTTCCAGGTCTTAAAAGTAAAAAACTTTTCCCGCCAGAAGTTTTTGATGGTGATGGTTGAAGAGAACCTTACAATCCTGAGAATCGTAAGGGCCGGTTCAACGACATCATTGGTTACTGAGGGCTGAAACTGGCACAAAACGGAGGGTCAGCAGGGGGCCTGACACCCCACCCCACTGGCGCATGATCCCCAGCCAAGTTTTCTCTTCTTCTGAAGTTAGTGGGGGCTTTCCAGATAACATACAGAAATCCTAGCAGAACTATGGGGGTGCACTGACTCAGAGGTACCTTGGCCTGGCATAAGTGCTACTGGACCCCAAGATCCCCCAGAATTAAATCACTCTGATGATCTCACCTCCAGGTCTCCTGCCTCAAAGGACCAGACCTCCTCCTTGGTGTCCACCTGCCACACTTTCAAGAGGCCACTCATGTCCCCAGTGGCCACTAAAGTAGAATCGTGGCTGAAACCAGCACATGTCACAGAGTCTTTATGGCCTGCAGAGAAAAGTGGAGTCAGGAACCTGGCCCCCAGAAAGGTCCAGTTGTGGGGGCGGAGTGGGGGGGAGAGTGGGTCCCAACAGAACAAGTGACCAAACTCACCACTACTCCAGAAATCAACACCCCCAAGCCTCCCCAAGGGAGACAATGCTGGCTCCCCCACTGAACAATGTGAGCCCCGACTTACTGGTTCTGTGCATTCTGCACCTCGACCTGAAATATTCATTCCGTTGTGCCCAAACACTATTTCAGTGCTATGTCTCCTAGGCCTTTCCCAGACTTCCTTGACCAATTAGTGCCTCCCTCTCCTGTGCCCACAACAGACTGTGTGATTCTTCTTTGGGGCACTGGGACCCAGCATAGAGCTGACACAAAACAGGGCTCAATGAATGGCTGATGGATACAGGCCAGCCCCCTGGGACCTCCAAAGGGGCATGATCTCACCCAGGCCCCCTCACCTGCACACTCAAAGAGTAGCTCCCCATCGCTGAGCCGCCACACAAAGGCTTTGTCATCTTCACCCCCTGTCACTGCCAAGGTGTTGGTCTTGGGGTCCAGGCTCACACAAAACACGGACGCTATCCAAAGAGATATTTAATGAGTAAGGGGTCAGGCCTCCCACCTAGGGTTGTGCCCTTCAGGGAACCACCCCTCTGCCCCCAAAACTGTGTCTTTCCCCCTGAAAAGAGGGCATCCAAGTTCTTCTAAGTGCAAGCATCAGGATATTGGAAAAATTCCTCCCCAAGCTCTGAATCCTTCTCCAGGACAGATCTCTCTACTGAGCTGCTCCCTTCACATCACCCTCCCAAACCCCCCTGCCATGGACAAACGGAGAGTATCTGTGCAAGGCTTCCAGCATTCACCAGGGGAGGCTACCAGGCAGGTGGGTAAGGAGTGCTCCACGTACTGATTTCTTACCAAGAGATGATGTTTGGGAGATTACCTAAAATATGCTCAAAAAAAGACTCTTACCTCTAATTTATACTCAGATGACATATTAACTTTTACCAATGGTAACTTTTTAAAAGAAAACTAAGACCAGAGAGATTAATAAAGACCATAAATTGCCAAGTGGCAGAGGTAGACTTTGAATCCTCCAGGTGCCACGCTCTTCTCCATCCCCTCATCCCACAAAGCCAGCATCTCCCACCTCTGCATCCCTCCTAATGCTCCATACTCGATGACTGTGCTCACTGCCCACCAGGACTGAGTTTAAGTGGATCTCTCCAGAGACTTACCTGAGTGCAATGCAAACGTGACCTCACTATCGTCGGGACCCTCCATGGTGCCAACCACCCCATCCTGGGGTTCCAGAACCCAGCCCTCCTCATTGCCCTCTTCCTCTTCTTCCTCTTCCTCAAAGTCCACATCTTCCATCTCCTGAGCCAGATCATCTGCTTTGGGGACAGGGTTAAACGACAGGGCTTAGCAGGCGTTGAGAGGCAAGGGGAGAGGTGTGGCGCGGTCATGTGGCAAGAGCTAAGGTGAGGTCTGACAGGTGGGACGAAGCCGGGCAAGAGGTAGAGAGGAGTGGACATGTGGACAGGGTACGTCGAAGGACCGGGGCTTAGCAAGAGATCGTGTGGTAAGGGAGGACCGAGGGGATGATGGGAAGGGGGTGTGTGAGGGGATGGGCCGGAGGAGGCGTCAGGGGAACCCCCACCCCGGTCAGGCCCAAGAACTAAGTGTGGGGGCGGGGGGAAGGAGAGAGGGAGGAAGATGTCGGTAGGGATGACCGGTGAAGTGTGGAGGGAAGGGGGAGAAGTAGGGGTCAGAGGCCAGGGGTGAACGTCTCCTGTCCCATGGCCTGAGGAGTGGCAGTTCTCACCCGGGTCCGGCGGACCAGGATCCAGTTCTACCACCTCGATAATCTCTTCATCACCATGGAAGCTTAGCGTCTCGAGTGGAGGGGTGTCAGCAGCGGCTCCGCTTTCCGATTCGGACTCCATGCGGCGAAAGCGGCCGATCCACTTCTCCGGGCCCAAACGCCTCCCAGAGTCAGCTCTGCGCGACGACGCGGAACTCGAGCCCCTCCTCCCGGGAGGAAGTAGGCGTAGGCGACTCCCCGGCAGGAAGAGCGGCGGCCTTTCTGCCAATAGCGAAAGGGAATGACTGATTGACCCACCAATCATAGGACAAAGTTGGGAGATGGGGACGGGGCGTGGCGGAGAGAAGCCAAACTCCGCCCGACCTGGCTCCGCCCCCAACGGGAGGGAAACAAGCGAGCGTGCGCACCTCCGTGGTCTCCTGGGAAGAGTAGTTCTCCCGGGTCCACTCTGCGGGCTTCTGGGGGATGTAGTTTCTGGTTTGTAGGCAGGACGGAAGGAGCGGGGGAGGCCCCTTACGCAAACTACAATTCCCGGCGGGGAGCGCGGTGAAAGGGGGTGGGATCTGAACATGGCGGCGGTGGTAGCTGCTACGGCGCTGAAGGGCCGGGGGGCGAGAAATGCCCGCGTCCTCCGGGGTAAGGAGAGGGACCCCGGGAGGGCAATACTGCAGGAGGACCCCTTTTTTTCACACCCTAACGGGCGACAGCAAAAAGTTAGGGCTGTCGATTCCTGCCGCACCCTCTGCAGGATCTTAAAGAGCCTGGGGGGCTGCAAGATGCTCGCTAGAGGTCACCCAGTCCATCCCCCTGCCTTCGGGTTACGAGACACCTCCGGGGTCTTGCTTCGAGAGGGAACCCCAAGGAAGCCTTGCAGACTCCCGCGCTCCAGGTGTTTCACACTCACCGCAGTGCAGAGGAAAGAGCCCTGAGCTTCTGGAGGCTTGGGTTCTATCCTCGGATAATTAGCCGTTTGACCTTGGGCGAAGCAGTTCGTCTCTTGGGGCTTCAGTTTCTTCTCTATAAAATGAGGGGATGGGTAGACTACCTTTAAGCTCCCTTCCATTGCTAACATTCCGCAGTTCGAAAACCTTTTCTTGGATTTTCTTCATACGTCTCATGTGAGTCTCACTGCAGTCCTTCCCATCCTGTGGTCTGAGGAGATGAACAGAGAATCTCGCTCGCCCGGCACCAGGGCGATGAGCCCGCAGTGACGTGGAAGTGGCTTCCAAAGGTGCCACCTCAATGGCAATTTTCTCGTTTCTCTTTGTATTCTCCCTGGCACTTGTTACTCCACGATGCAGTCACTCCCCTTCCTCAGATCTCAACCACTCCTCATGGGGCTTTCTTCCCATCCTCTCTTACTGACCTTTATCGCCATCCACAGGGATTCTCTCAGGAGCCACATCTAACAAGGCTTCCCAGAATAGGACCCGGACACTGCAAAGCCACAACTCCCCGGAGTGCAAGGAGGAGCCTGAACCCCTGTCCTCTGAGCTGGAATACATTCCCAGAAAGAGGGGCAAGAACCCCATGAAAGCTGTGGGACTAGCCTGGTGAGTTTGAACTGACCCTTTGCCCACCATGGGGAGTGTTTCTAAGGGAGGGCGGGACCCAACTTTTCCAAGTTTCATATGATAAAGTGAATCCAGTGTTGTGTGGACAGAAATGCTGGGTGTGGGGACTGAAATCTCAGAGGAATGGGGCAGGGGAGGTGGGAAGGTATGTGGAATTGAAGAGACAGTGGGTTTTCTGTGGAGTAAACTGAGCTAATCTAATTTGAATTTGAGTTCCTGGCCTCATCCTCTCTTTGGGGAGCTTGGGGCGAGACCCAGTTGACATCCTTGAGAAAATTGAGATGATGATGTAAGACTGTATTAGTTGTATAGTAGCACCTAGGAGGTGTTCAGTACATTTATTTGGATTTGACTCTGACCTTAATACCTATTACTAACCAATATCTAAAGGGAATGGAAGAGAAAATTAACATTTTTCAGCACCTGACGTGTGCCAGTACTTTACAATGTAATGTTTTAGTCTTTTTTGAAATGATTTCACCAATGAGGGAACTGAGACTCAAAGCTGAGATTCTCACCAGGTCTTGTGACTCCATGCCCTTTTCCCCATACTAAAGTGCCTCCCAGTAGCAATTACTCAGATTCAGAAGGGGAGTAAGGGATAGTGGATGGGGCAGTTTAGACAGATGGAACTTTTACCAAGACTTGGAGCGAGAGAGAGGATGGGCAGTGTGGGGATCAGGCATAGCCGGTGTGGGCTCACGTTGAAGAGTGTCAGGGTATAGGGGAAAGGAAGATGTGCCTTGCCTAGAAGTTTGGACTTGACTAGGAGTTTGTGCATTGCCACCGGAAGTCATAGAGAGCTGTTAGCAACGGCAGGATCTGATTTGCGTGGGGCTGACACAGAGGCATTATTGCAGCATTCATGAGATTGATGAAGGTGGTATGAGATTCCCCCCAGCTCTTCTGGCTCAGGCTTGGCCCCTCCCCAAACCCCATGCACATTTCCCCACCCCTAGGGCCATCGGCTTCCCCTGTGGTATCCTCCTCTTCATCCTCACCAAGCGGGAAGTGGACAAGAACCGTTTGAAGCAGATGAAGGCTCGGCAGAACATGCGGGCATCCAACACGGGCGAGTATGAGAGCCAGAGGTTCAGGAGGTCCTCCCAACATGCCCCTAATCATGAAACTGAGTCCGGGGTGCAGGCCTGAGGAACACTGCAGCTCTCCCCTAGACTGTATTGTCTGTGGCCTCCTGAGCCAGAAGCCCCTTTGGGTTTGACTACAATTCTGGTCCTTGCCTCTGAATTCCACCAGAGGGCACATGAAGCCCAGGCTGCTGCCAGCTCCAGCGCCTGTCCCTCCCCTCCCAAGAAGCCAGCCAAAGAAATAAAATTGAGTGAGTGTAAAGGAAATGGGACTGGGTTTGTGAGTCCCTTGGGAGGGGAGGGGCAGAGGGTGGGACTGGTTACTCTGCTTCCTCTCACCAAAATGCTCAGAGTATTCACACTGGAGGACTGGAGGAACTACAGATTTAAAACACCAGCCTGGGCTCAAGCCCACGCCCTCAGAACTGCTGGTCAGGAGGATGGAGTCCCGCTCAACCTTGAACAAATAATTGAGAATCAAAGAGGGCATTCAGGGCATGAAGGAGAAGCAGCACTACTTTTGCCTTAGTTCAAATGACTCAACCTCTCTGGGCCTCAGTTTCCTTATTTGTAAGAGGAGTTCTAAGGCAAGGATTCTAAATCTGAACTTAGGGCCCCCCATATGTAAAATTGTGTGTACACATACAGCCTTGTGGGGAAAAGTCCACAGTTCTCTTGAGTTTTTAATGTACAGTCATCTTTATTAAAATTTATAAGTACATTAGAAACTAGAAACTAACACAGATACCTTTAATGAAAGACCACCTAAGTTCTCAGAGGTATCTGCTTTCCAATCATTTAGTAATGTTAGAAAACCCACTGCTTACTTGAGAATGGTGAAAAACACCAAGTAATATTTTAGTGTCACAAGTTTTCATCCTATAGGTACTCTAGGCCTCCCAGCTCAAAGGACCATATATGGTTGATGTCAGGAGACCTCCTGTATTCAGTGTTTTTTAGAATTCCTTAGAAACATCAATGGACTCCTAGCCAACAGAACATTCTATTAGTCTGCAGGTTAAGGTGTGGTTCTGTGGCTTTGCTTGAGAACTTGCATTTCTAACCTCTTACTCCCCTTTGAAGTACTCCAAAAGGCAGCTTTTAAAAGGAGTCAGCTGTGCCCAGCCTTTCAAACCATCCAAATTACAAGCCATGTTTATCTCCCCAAAAAAGCACTTCATTCACCTTATCAATTCTCCCTGCCAAGTAAAAAACCCAGAAGTATTGAGTCTACAGTTAGGTAAGGGACCTCTTCTCTCCCCAAACTGAGTTACTTGGGATCCTGAGGGAACACAAATGACATGAAATAGACCAGCAGCTTTTCCCCCAGTCTCCAGCTGTTGAGAAGGGTCCATGGCACAGAAAAGGTCCAGCTGTCACCGCCACAGCCATTTGAGCATTTCCTCCAGGAGTGCAGCTGGCAGCCCCATCCCCCAGCCTATTGTCGGGGGCAAAGTGTATCTCATTATCTTAGAAATGATGGGAGAGAACCTGCCAGAACTCAAAGGTAGGACTCCCATGCTTTGGGCAGAGCCCGATCCATTCTTCCAGCGCACATACCTTTCAACTGCTGAAAACCAGAGCCAAACAGGGTTTTAACTTCTGAACATAAAACTTTATTACATTTCTAGTTAGGATCTTTTGTGTGATATATTTAGGACCAAGTACTTAATAGAGAAGTCCTAATTATACCCTTGGGGTGATCTGGTTTCCATCCTAACCCGACAGTGACCCTTGTCCACCTTCCCCACACCAGCTTGAGGCACTTGGTGTCACAAAGGAAGTGGTAGCTGGCTGGAGATGGGGCTCAAGTCTAACCCCCCCCCAGCATGAATTAACAGACAGGAAGTCTCCTTCCTCTCAGGGCCCTCCCCCAGTGAGCAGAAGGAAAGCACAGAAGCTTCCACAGCTACCACAACAGCTCTGAGACTGGGCATGGGGAACCCAAAGCATCTTCCCTGCCTCCACCCCCAGTGTGTCTTCACCCTGGTTACTTCCTGGCCACACTTAGGCTCCTACACACCACCCCCTCTCCTGACCTTTGCCCCTGCGTCCAGGAAGCAAGCAGTCCCTGGGACCAGAAATGTCAGAGGCACCCAGGAGGCTCCAGGCAGCTTTGAAGAATGGGGACCAGATGGCAGCAAACAGGTCTGCATTGACCTCTCCACAGCCTCGAGGAAGCCCAAGCTAGTACTGCTAGGCCCCTCTGCTTGAGCACTCTGCTCTTCCTCCCACCCTTCACCCCGATAAAGAGTATATACATGCCATTGAAAGAAGATGGGGCTGAAGCAGGGGAGACCCATGGGCACTGATCTTTTCCACCTTCCTGAGCTGGAAGGCACCATGGGCTGCCCAAGGAGTAGAGGATAACAGCCTGTCCAGGAGGCCGGGGACACAGCTCTCTGGCTTAGCTGGGGGTTGGGAGAGGAAACAGTTCTAGCTCTGGCAGTCAGAACCCTGCCGGAGCTGGAAGCCTCACCCTCTTGAAGTCACTTCTACCACTCATATTCCCTTTCAGCTGTGGGCTCTTTTCTCCCTCCCTCTCCAGCCCCAGCTGTTCTTAAGAATCTAGTGCCATGTGGTAGTTAAGGGCGAAGGCACATCTTCAGCCGAGTCCCTGCCCAAGGTGAGGGAGTTAGGTCCTTAACCCCTGCCGGGTCCCTGCACATCTACAGCCACAGAGGTCACCCATGCCAGGACAGAAAGGAAATGGGGCATATTACGTGAGGGGAAGGAGAGGGGTCTGAGACCCAGACCCCAGTCGTAGGGCCCAGCCCTCCAGGGAAGGGAGAGCCCAAGGTGGTGCAGATTGGGGTGCTCCTTAATTGCGGTCCCCCAGCAGCTGCAGCACAAAGGTGAAGATGTAGATGATGTCGGTGTAGATCTGCAGGGCGCCAGTGATGTAGTCCTCTGGGCTGATGGTGTGCTTCCGGTTCCCCAGGACCAGCTGCGTGTCGTACGCCAGGAACTGCAGGGGCAGGGAAGCCATAAGTGAGGACCCCAGGCTCTGTGGCCAGCAGCTCTGTCCCGAGTCTGTGCCATGCAGATCCACTAATGCATAGCACACCCACGGCTACCTTCAGGCAGTTCAGTCTAGAAGGGGGGGGGGGGGAGACACACCGTCTCTTTCACGCCTGCCGAGGGTTCTAAGAGCAGGCAAGTAAACACAAGATGGCAGGAATGCCCAGAAAATCGGCACCACCTCTAGACAGTGGGGAGAGGAAAGCACGGCCATGGCTCAGAGATTCCCTGCCTCCCAAACTGCCCAAATTCATGCTCCACCTGCTCAGGTCCTCCCCTCCATCCCCTCAGCCCCCCGTCCTAGAGGGGCAGGCCTTACTCACCAAGGTGAAGCAAATGGCCCCCAGAGCAGCGTAGACCATATGGAGCCAGTAAATCTGCAGAGGAGGACAGGATGGTCTTAGAGATCTTAGCCATGCTCAGCCAAGGCAGGCCCTCCAGCCAGCTCCCCAGCATTCTGGCAGTGGGGTAGGAATGCCAGAAAGGCCTGCTTCTGCCTTCCAGATCTGGGGAGAGGCTAAGAATGGTGACATGTTTGCGGAGAAGACAAGCCATCCGCAATGGCTGTATAAAACCATCTCGCTTAAGGTACAGGGGCGTCCACCAGACTTCTGGAAGAAAGAAGGTGGTTGAGTCATAGTTCTGGAAGGGGCAAGCCGCCTGGGTGGGCTTACTCCCCTGTGCGCCAGGTTGAAAAACCCCATCTTTGTCCCCCAGTTGTAGTCAGCATTCAACAGTGGTTTCAGCAGCCCAGCCTTAGGGGGGAACCCCCCAACCGCCATGATGAATCAGAACCAGGGAGCACCCCCAGGTGCTGACCACAGAAGGGCAGGGCCAGCCCATGGTCCAGGGGTCAGGCAGCCTTTCTGTTCCTTTGCTTCTCCATCCAATCAAGTTCTCCCCTCCCGGCCACAAGCCTCCCCTCAGCCTAGAAGTCTCTTGCTTAGGCTGGCTGGAATAAATAAGGAGTGGGGTACTGTGGTCCCAAAGGCCCTTCCACCCAAGCTCATCTTCTCGGTCGCTCTCCCGGCCTGCTGCCCTCTCAGATGTCAGACCTAATCCGCTGCTTCCCCTAAGAATGCTACGCGCTGCCCAGGGTGTCGCGTGCCCAAGGTGTCGCGCACGATGGCTCCCAGGGCTTCCTGTCTCTAAGGAGAGATACCCCTGGCCAGGGGATGGCACTTCAGCCTGGGTTCCTCTGCTAGCCGGCTGAGAGGGTTGGGAGGTCAGGGCCTGCCCGGGGGCCTGTAGGGCCAGGGTAGGGGACTGGTACCCCACATCATACGAAAATATCTGTCCTGTGCACCGGTTCACTGACCCAGCTCTCCTGGGACACTCACATATTTGAAGGCCAGCACAATGGCAGTGACAATCCCAGTCACCATCATCACAATTCCCAGGACACAGAAGAGACCTGTGCACGAGGTAAAATCCACCTGTAGGGAAGGGAGAAAGGGCCCCAGTTAGACAGGGACAACCGTAACCCCATCAGACTGCCCGCCCCCAGGACCGCCTCTGGGGGCACAGGGAGACACGGGCGTGGCCATGACAGTGCACTGACAGGCCGGGCAGCAGCTTTGTGGTGCAGATCTGCGGGAGGGGCTAGGATGGCTAAGGGAACTCCCTGGGGTGTAGGGATGGGAGCCCTCCCAGGCCTGCTCAAGTAACAAGCCCGAAAGGGGCGCTCTGGACAGGAAGGGGGTAAGACAGCCAGGGCAGAGCCCTCCAGGCCCTCACCTTGGTCTGGAAGCAGAAGACGGTGACTGAAATCGACACCACCGCAGTGATGATCATGGCGATGATGACGGCTTTGGTGTTATACATGCTGGGGAGACAGAGTTGAGAAAAGCCAGAGACATGAGTGACTTCAAAGCCGCCACCTGCGAAGGACTCTGCCCAAAGCGCACCCGCGCGGATGCCTGCCAGGCCTGGGGTGCCCCGCCGCCCCAACATGCTCCCCACGAGGGTGGCAGCCTGCCCCCGGAGGTACCTGGAAATGGTGCCCGTCATGAAGCCCATGGCCAGAGTCTGAGGGGAGGACGGAGACCAGAATGGAGGACGTAAGAAGAGGGAGGACCTTGGCAGCATGGCCTTGGCGCCCCCCCAGAACGTGACACATGTGGGACTGGGAAGGAAGGAGGCGGCCGCAAGGAGAGTGGCCCACCTTCCACAGTGGTGCGCCCCCTCCTTCCCTGGGCTCTCCCTCCCTCATACCACCTCCAGCCCTCCCTCAACCCTCTGCACTTACAAAGATGGTCAGCAGGATGATGTTCCAGGGAAAACGGCGCCTGGAGGGAAAGAAACCGTGATTAAGTGACTCATAGCTGGCCAGGGCCCAGCGTCAGGGGCTCCTGTAGAGAAGTCATTCCTGGCTCCTGTGCCTAAAGATTAGGCCTTGACTTGGCAGAGGCTGGCACAACCTTTGGTACCTGCTGAGGTGTTCTATGGAGGGACAACACCAGGCAAGGAGACAGACCTGGGCTGTGGAGCCACAAAGACCTGGATTTGTTTCCAACTCTTACTTACTCTACCTGTGTGACTGTGAGAAAGTTACTCAGCCTTTTTGGGCCTTAAGTTCTTCCTGCTTGTTAAGTGGCTAAAACGCTACCTATCTCGCAGGGTTGCTGTGAGAATGTAACAGCTAGGTCCCGTACACGCAGGTCCTCGACACCTGACAGTAGTTGCTGTTGCCGTCATCCTCCTCATCGCTGCTGTACTGCCATTCCGCGCCACAGAATCCCCTTTCTTCCCGAGTACTGGCCCCCCTCCCCGGCCCTCCCTTCTCACTGTCTTAAGTCTCGGGACTCACCTGGGTCCCTGGCAGCAGGCGAGGGTCATGTAGGTGACTATGAAGACAGCACTGGGGAGAAAGAGACGGGGAAGTAGTCTACAGGCCCAACCTGCCTGTGGTTCCCTCCTGGCCCACTACCCGGGCCGGCAAGTTGGAGGCCCACAGAGGTGTTTGCTAGTCTGCGGGGAAGCTGCCCAGTGGACAACTTCTGACAGGGGTTTGCACCAGGGGGGTGTTGAGCAGCCACAGCAGATAGGCCAGTGGACATGGGGACCGTTTGCAGCGTGCATGATGCCACCAGTTCTCACCCTCTGCTCTAGGATTCTGTGACTTTGCGGCCCTTATTGGTGGTCGCACACACCCACGCTTCCCAACACACTTACCAACTTAGAGGAATCCCCCTCAAAAAAGCATTTTGATCCCTGCCCTGAGAAAGCTGGCCAACTAGAAATGGGGAAATCCCCCACCCCCAACCCCCCGTCTCCTCGCCCTGAGCAGAGGAGAGCAGACTCACTAGGATGCGTAGTAGACAGCCACGTTTTTCCTCACAAACTCGCCGACTGGTTTCCTGTGGATCAAGGGAGGACAAGAGAGGAGTCACACCGCCTTGTCACCTCCTTGCTGTGTCCCCCCCGCAGCCTATGCCCCTTCCCTAGTGGCCCCATCCCAACTCCTCTTCCCCCCACCTAAGAATAGGACCCACCCCACCCCACAATGCCAGCGTATGACACAGCGCCTCAGGTCCAGGACCCCAGGACTCACACAAAGGTGAAGACAGCGATGATGGCCACTGTGATGAGCAGCTGGATGGAGATGATGGTGTAAACCTGGAACAGAGCCAGCAGGGGGCAGCACAGGTCACCATCCTCCGCCCTGCCCCTGGGTCCTGGGACCCAGGAGCCCAAAGACCCTACCACCCTCCCTTGGCCCCATCTTTTAGAGTTAGGAAAAGGACTCCTTAATTTTGCCAGATCTGCTCTTCCCAGTAGAGAACCCTCCCCAGCTGCAGCCAGGCCTAAAGGCCAGCCCCCAACCCAAACCCTGAGCAGTCTGACTCAGATGCTAGCCACACCCTCAGAGCTGCCCCCCACCTAGCTGCACCCTAACACCTCCCCTCCCTGGCCCACATCTGCTTGGGCTCACTACTTCCCCTGCCTCATTGCACTGCCCGGTATGGCCTCTGCATCTGCAGGGTTCAGTCTGACATTTGTGGGGTCTCCTGCAGTGCAGATGTGAGAGGAAGAGGTTAAGGCAGCAGCAAATTTGCAGGGCAGAGTGCTTCCCTCCCCAAGCCCGGGGCCTGGCGCATCCGCTTCCGAGCCCAGCGCTCACCTTTCTGATGAAGGTATGTCGGACTTTCCTGTCGTCCCACTCTCCAGGCCCAAAATTGTCGCTCACTGCTCTCTCCCCATCGTAGCCTGGGCCTGGGGACAGATCACACATGACTACTTTGGGACCTGGGATGTGAGGCCTCAATCCCAGAGTCTCCATTACACTGTCTCAGTCTCAGATCTCCAGCCAAAAGGCGGTGGAACTCCTTGCCCAAGCCAGGGGCCTCTGCAGCCCTCAGAGCTGGCCCAGGCCCCCAGGGGGCTTAGTATGAGCCATTCCACCAGCACGCGTCCCCACCCACACCTGGGTGCTCAGGCAGGCACGGCTGGAGTGTCAGCCAGAGGGGCCCGGGTCAGCGCAGGGGTCTCCAGGACAGACAGGCAGGAGAAGGGAGGCAGAAACAAAGCGCATGTGCGCAGCGGCTGTAGACCAGCCTGTGAAGACCACGAGCTATGTCCGGCCTCGCAATGTCAGGGCTGAACAAATAGCAGGACTTGGGGAAAACAGCTGTGTTGGAGACCGTGAGCACAGGCCCCGCATGACTGATGACAAGGGACGATGCAGCTCACGCAGATGGGCGCTGGCTGAGTTCCAGGCGCCAGGCTGCTGCAGGGACGCTCCTAAAGGCCCCCTCAGGAGCTGCTTCCAAAATTCCCATGTGAGCCCTCAGGGAAAATCCACTGCATCTTAATCTCATCTAACTTTTGACCAAATAGAGCACTTACATACATGATCTTTATCAACCATCCAAAAGACTTCCGGATGTTTGCGAAAGTCAGATGTTACGTTAAAGGATAAGGATATGCAACACACCAATAATTTCTTTTTTAAGTGCTCTGGCTTCCAAAGGCAGCTCTTAAGAGACCAATCTGGATGGGTGGCAACTACCCAGTTGGAAATGGGGGTGATCTGCTACCTGCAAGTTCATGTGTGTTTCATGGGCTCAGTCTCCTTGCTGAATAAAGGGGGGGCTAGCAGGTAGCTCAAGGGGGCTAGGTACTGAGAGAAAAAGTAGGGAGTAACAAAGATAGGGAAATGGGAGGAGAGGTCTAAAAAGAAGACAAGAAAGGGATTAAGGAGGAAGTTAAGAGACAAGGAAGGCCCAGGGTGGCACCTTGGGTGCTACAATACCAGTGCCGCTCCCTCCCACCCACCCTACACCCACCTGCAGGGACTCACCGTAGTTCATGGGCATCGGGTGGATGGGGGGCATAGGCTGTGGGTAGCCAGCAGGGTGACCGTAGCCAGGCTGGGGATAGGCAGGGTAAGGAGGGTACCCAGCAGGCTGCCCGTAGCCCCCCTGTGGTGGAGAGCCAGGGTACAGGGGATTGCGGTCCTCATATGGAGGGGGTGCGCTGGGGTTGGACATGGTTGCTCAAGGGCTGAGGGGAGACCCCCACTGCTGAGACCTGAAATGGGAAAAGAGAAAAACAGTCACGAGTAGCCTGGCCCTGCTCCCCTTGGCCCTGTCAGGCTGCCTGCCTTCGTGCTGAGGCGCCCCTCGTATTTTCTCCCTCCAACACTGTCGTTCCCTGCCCACATCAGCTAGCCCCTGCCCACCAGCTAGCTGCCTGCCCACCAGCTAGCCCCTGCCCCTCTGCCAGCACACCAGCTCTCTGTCTACACCACCCTGACCGGGCAGCTTCCTGACCTAGGACAGCAGTAGTGGGGGTTGGAGCAGGAGGCAGAGCAGCGGCTAAGCACCCTGGGGTGAGAGACGAGGACAGGGCCTAGGAACTCCACTGTTTTCATTTAAGAAAACCTTCCAGAGAAAACGCTGGCTGGCTCAGCGAGGCCGCCCAGTGAGTCACAGGGCCATCTGGAATCCTCTGAAGGGCTCAGCCCAGCCCCCATGGCAGCTGGCAGGAATGCCAGGCCTGAAAGGCAGCGCTGGGGAGGAGCCAAGGCCCAAAGTGGAGGGGGGAGAGGAGGCGGAGGACAAGGCTGTGAACTCCAGGCAGGGACGACTGAGTCAGGGGGTGCCTGAGAGGCTGGGCGAGTGGGTGCTGACCACTGAGGCTGGGAGCCTGCAAAAAAGGGCAGGGCTGAGACAAGACTTTCTGGTTCCTTCAAATAACAGCTAATGTGCACAATAGGCCTGTGGCAGCGTGTAGCAGCCTGTGACCACAGCCATTAACTTCCTGGCTTTTCCTGAAGTGCGTGGCCTCAGAGCCTCCTGAGGAAGAGACGTATATTTTGAACAGTAGGGTATCCCTGTGATTCCTGCCTGTCTCCCGCAGGAGCCATGGCCAGCGGGCAAGGGAGGGCCCTGAGGAGCTAAGCCACAAGACCCAATCAATACCTTCTCTGCAGCAGGAAGAATCCCTCAGCCAGGGGAAAGCTGAGGACGCAGGAAAAGGGAGGTCTAGAAACAGCTCGAAGAGACTTCCAGGTTGTACGGCCCCAAATGCTGAAGGCCCAGGGCAGTGAGGTGACTCCCCAGGATCACGGAACTACCAGGTTAAGGGCACAACCAGAATGGGGGCCTTCAGGGGCCTAGGTACATGATCTTATACTCTGCTCTGCTCTTTATGCCTCCTCAACCAACAAATGCCCTCCTGGCCCAGTGTTTCCCATTGAGGAGGCAAAGCTGAGGGCCTGGGAAGAGACAAGGAGGCCCCCAGGTCTAGATCCTTGGTAGGGACCAGCCCTGACAGAGTCTGAGCCCCAGGGCCTCTCCCAAGAGAGGCCATCACCTCCCCCTCTCCCAAGGGATAGACCTTCGAGAGTCCCCAGGGAAGAAGCACCCCCAGATCCAGGTCAACAGACCTCAGAGCTTCTGCTGGGAGAGAAAACTGCTCACTCTTTTTAGGGCACCCTGAACCATTCAGGGATAAGATAAAGAATTGTTTTATCTCTTCTCAGGAGTGATTCAGAGAGGGGAAGGGGTTACATGGGTGCAGAGGAAGGATCGAATAACAGGCTGGGTCTCTAAATGGGTCGTTTTCCATCTTCCCAGAGTAAATGGACCCAAACTAGAGCAGGAATGTGTCAGGTCAGGAATAAGACCTTCTTGGCAGTGAGGGTGTGACACCAAAAACTAGGCTATCAGCAGCGGATGAAGAAGGCCCTGTACCAAGGGTGGGGCGCCCCAAGAACTGGGAGGACTAAAAACTAAGCGTGGTGAGTCTAGGGAGCCGAGATACAAACTGTATTTGGAAATGTTTTAGGCTTATGTTAGGGCAGGAAAATAAATAGTTAAAATATGTGAATCTCGTGAATCGATTTTTTTTTTTTAAAGAAAGGAAAATTGGGTTCTCTGTACATAGGCAAGGGGCTCCTTCTCTCTAGACCCCTCTACCAGTCCCCTCCAAAGACCCCCCCTTTTTTTTTAAAGATTTATTTATTTATGCATACAAGAGCTGGGGTGCAGGCCAGAGATGTGGAGGTGTGAGAGGATTCACCAGAGACAGAGTGGGGAGCAGAACAGGTGGATCCACTGAAGTACACTGCTGAGGGGAGCAGCAGGCAAGACAGCAGAGGTCTGCTGCACCATGTGGGAATCTTCCTGGCCAGGGATCGAACTCGTGCTGCAGTGACTGCTGATAGCTTCATAGACTGAGACTTAACCCCTTGCGCCACCAGGGAGGCCCTCCAAAGACCCCTTTTTAACCAAGAGAATGGCTTCCTGTCTGCAGGAAAAGGCATAGGCAGGGGTCGTTGAGGGAGGGCTCTGTCATCACTGGCACCCTGGTCGCGTCAGATTGCCACCATCAGGTGGGCACACAGGCGAACAGGCTCACACCACCCGAGAGACACTGGCAGGAAAGCCTTGTGACCAGAAGCCCCAGCTAGGCCACCAGTGAAGTCACCATGACTGTTCTGCTGCTGCTTCAGGGCACGCCTCTATGTGAGGAGGCGGAGCAGGCCAGGCCTGAGTTCACTTTCAGCGTTCACAGACTGAGAAGCCAGGCTCAGTGGGCCGGCCCTTTGCAGGCCAGCTGCCCCCCCCCCTTCCTCTTAGCCAAGCAGGACAGACAGGGGGCTGCCACCACAGATGGCAGGGTGAATTGGGGGGAGCAAAGTCAGCCTTGACTAGGCCACAAGGATCCCAGGGTTCCGGTCCAGTGCAGCGGCTGCTGACTCACAGGCTCCCAGGCCCCTCCCTCTGACTCTTCTGGTTTCAGAGGAATTCACCAGGAGATCTTCCTGTTGGCACCCAGCAGGTCCTAGGCCCATTCCCTGGGAACTCAGCCACCAGTCCTTGAGCTCACCAGAGACCGGAACTGACTACTACACCTCACTATGCCTCAGCCTTTCCACCTGGAAAATGGGCTTACCCCTGGAAGAGTACCGCCAGGTTTACGGATTGTAAAAAGTAAATGAGAAAATGCACATAGAATGCTTGGAATGGTGTCTGGCGCCTGACAGGCAGGAAGTGTTGGCTGTTTTTAGTGAATATTCCATTAACTTCTCACAGAAGCCCAGCAGGGTGGAGAAGATCCTTACCCCTATTTACAAATGAAGTAGAAGCTTATGAAAATCAGTCACTGAGCGAGGGTACAAGGAAGTCAAGACCAAGTGCAGAGCCCGTCCTTACTTCCCCCCTCATCCCACATCCAGACATCTCAACTTCTCACCACTGCTCAGTGCTTCCCGTCTAAGACCCTCTCCTGACCACAGAAGGCTCGCACAGCCAGTGGCCGCAGCCATTCAGCCCCTGCCAGGATGCTCCAGTTCCCACCTCGGCACAAGAAGATCATCAACATCAGCACTGAAGGGAACTTGCTGGCATTGGCAGGCCGCCCCCGCTCTACCAGCTGACAGCCAGTGCAGGGAGGCGGCTCCAGGACAGCCCAGCTCTCCAGTGCAGGAGCCTGGGCTCGGGAAAGAGTGATCTGGCCTGCAGGGAGTGGCTAAGCTCAGCCACACTCACTGCTGAGCAGTGCTAGACAGCAGGAGCCTCGGGCTGGAGCTCCGGAGCCTGCTCCCTGGCCGCTGCCCAACCTACATGCGGGCCCTGGCCACTTGCACTCCAGCCAGGCCTCAGCCTGGCATGAGGTTTGGAACTAGCATCTGCGTCAGGAGCAGGGGAAGGAGCAAGTGGTTAGTGTTTACATTCGCAGCTTTGACAAATGGCAGGAGCCTGAGAAGAACGTAGAGTAGAAAGAGGAGGGAGAGAAGATCCAGAGACAGAATGAGACTGAATGATGCCCAAAGACTAGAAACCAGGAATCAGGTCACCTGGGTTCTGCTGGTAACTCGTGCAGGGGCTCGCAGCTTCCAGAGACTAGAAGAATCTCTCAGATTCCCCTTAGAATCTCCAAGAGAAGGCCTGAGCTACCGGGGTTACAGCAAGAGGGTGTATGTTGGAGGCAGGGGCAGAAAGGAGCAGCTGACTGGTCCAGGCAGCCTGCCCTCCTCCCTGCCAGGAACTGATGCCCAGGGCCAGAATGGAAAGTATAGCTCAGAGCTGCTTCTCAGGAAACCCGGCCCACAGGAGTGCTGGGCGGAGGTCTCTCTGACACTCCTTGCCTCCCTTTTCCTTTACCTACCCCAACTTCCTAGCAATCCCCCACACTTCACCCTCCTACCCCAGCACCTAGCCAGCAGGGCAGAGTAAAAAGATACACCCAGGAATGTCAGGGCAAGTCACCAGGCTTGATGCACATGGGCAAAGGGACCCACAATCAACTTATCCTTAGGAGATGACACTGAGAAAGTCCCAAGTTGGAAGGGACTTTCAAAATCATTTGGTCACTTCACAGACAAGGAATCTCCAGAGCCAACAAAGTTCCTGTCCCCGCCCATACCAAGCCCTCCAGGTCATGGGTTAGGAACGTCACTCCCAGCCCCGCCCACTGTCTGAGAAGTCAGAGTACAGAGGCCAGGCCACACAGGCACTGAGGAGGCTGGAAGCTGTCACCTCATCCCCAATGCCCTCCTGCTCAGAAAGAGATAAGACCTCCAACTAAGACTTCCCTCCCAGGCCTTAGGCTCCAGCCAGGGCAGCCTGTGTCAGAGGCTGAGAGGTGTACCCCAGTCTCCTGGCATGGCCCAGCTCCCCCATCATCCTTCTCTGAGAGCAAAATTGTCTCCTTGGTGCAGCTAATCTCAGGACCCCGGTGGATTCAGTGGAGTCAGTGGAAGGAGAGAAGCTCCCTACCCGCCTCCTTCTCCCTCCTCACCTCAAGATGAGACAGCCCATTAACAGCCCATAAGGGAGAAGCAGATCAAGCCCTTCCCTGGGGTGCTCAGGGAAGGAGAAGGACCACCTACAGCAGTTAGTGCTATGTACTTAACTTAGCCCATCTGATCCTCACAAAGTACTAGGAGACGTGTTCTTCTCCTGTCTACAGACGAGAAAACTGGCAGAGGAAAACAGAAGGGTCCAAGCAGACAAACAGCAGAGAGAAGTCTGAACCCAGACCTGATGTCTAACTTTAAAGTTTGTGCCCTGTGCTTTTACAGCTGGCGGCAGAGGCCCCTGAGACACCGCTATCGGTCCCCTATCTGAACAGGCCATCACCTGGGCAGCTTAGGCCGTAAAGACCTCTGTTGTTGTTACCAATGCTTTTGCCTGGATGAGGATCATCTAAACCCAGCCCTGGTGAGGAGGCAGGGAGCTGAGCTCTCATCCTGGCTCTGGCCCTTACTCTAGTCAGAGGTAACTTGAACCCAACCATCGACTTCCACTCCTATCCCACCAGTCTCTGATTCTGAATGAACAGCCTAACCAGACGACTTCAGGCGGGATGACCACCTCCTGAAGACTCTCTGGATACTACTGTTGTGAAACTGACCTGAGGACAGGGCAGGGGCAGAGGCTCACAGCAGGGCCTGTGGAGGGGGCCACAATTCCCTGCTGTCCCAAACTGCCAGCATCTCATCCCACCCAGAGCTGGCAGAGACACACCAATACCCGGTAGACAAGAATGAGTACGAGGCAGGGAAGTCGAGAAACCCTGGTTCAAGTTCTACTCCTGCCACTGACTGGTTGTGAGAATCCAGGCAAATGACTTCCCCTGCCTCCTTTTCCACATGGGAGAGAGGAGGGACTAGTTACCTGGAACCAGCAAGCGGAGAGCTCGAGTCACCTAGCTAGACATTTCCCAGACTCTAAGGAACTTGCGCTGGAGCAGCTCTGAAAACAGATGAAGTCTGAGAAACAATCAGCACCCTTTTTGGAAATTCACAAGGCAAGGTGAGCCTAAGTCTCTGAGAGGGTCTGCAGTGAGCAAACCTCTTCAATTTTAATCCAGCGTGCCTTAAAATTTCCTTAACGCTGAAGCATCTTTAGCAGGCCATACCTAGTTAATATCCTGTGGGGTGCTGCTCCAGGCCCTTTGTTTTACAGAGAGACCCGACCCTGAGAATGAGCCTGGTCCTAATTCCTCATGTGGGCAAAACCCTCACCTGCCCATCAGGGCAGCCATGTAAAGTGCCAGGCGTGCCCCTCACCGCGGACTCAGCTCCACACCAGGATCCTCTAAAGGATCCTTTCCCCTCGGGCCCCGCCCCCAGACAACGGCTATATAATCTCCACGGTGGGATTTGCTGCCAAGGGCTAGAGGACATCATCCAGCAGAGAACCAGGAGGCTGGCATCGCCCAGCATCACCTCCACGTAATGGGAAGAAGTACAAATCACTAGGTACAGCGCAAGGACTCACCCACACCTTCCTCCCTGGTTAGTGTAATGACTGTCCCCCACCCCGTACTGTGGCAGAGTGGACTTCTGGATAGCATTTCTACCAGGTTTTGACCCAGAATCCCAGAATCTTAGGGCTGGAAGATTTTGTCAAGGCCACCCTCTTCACAGTGTTGCCAACAGAATGTTCCAGAGAGCCCACATCAGGGTTAGCCATCTTGTTAGCAGAGAGGCCTTATTTCCAAAGAGGGAATTCCCAGAGCTTCCATTTTCTGGGGCTTCAGCTCCTTCCAAAGGGACCAGGATGAGAAGTTTGGGGGATGGAAGAGCTCTGAAGTCGCCAGCTTCTGGCTGAGGCCCCTGTTGCCAGGGGAGGAGGCTGAGCTGAGGTGGCTATTACCACAGCTCATGACTGCATGTCTCCCCACGCGTAAGGGGTAACCAGTCATTACCTCTCTGCCATGCCCATTTTTTCAAGTGAAGCCCTGAGGTCACAGCACAAGAAGACAGAGAAGTCAGGGCTCTTGAGACTGTGGTCCCATCACTACTTCGTACATTACAAACTGGGACTGTTTGGGTTCACATGACCAGAGAGACAGGGAAAGCCGGCAGATGAGGAGGAAATATGTCTGCCGTCTTGCCCCCAGACAAAGCAATCCAAGGAAGCAGCTGGC
>PVIJ01008166.1:61123-76500 GCA_004024925.1 Scalopus aquaticus
CCCCCCCCCCCCCCCCCCCCCCCCCATAGAGGACAAGAGCTGATGCAGCACCCACAAGATCTGGGCCCAGTCTACCAGCGGCCTTCCTAAACTTTCCCTCCACTGAGCCCTGGCTCTACCCTAGTCCCCACTCGTTTTCCCTTTCCCCATTTTCCTGTTTGGTTTCTACACTAACACAGAGGGGCCACAAGCACTACTTCCCTGTGGCTTTCTCAACCCACCCACGGCGCAGTGGCTAGAAGCAGGGCAAGATGAGGACAAAGTCGTGGCGACGGGGTGGCCACTTCCTTATGCCAAGGACAAGGGCTGCTTCCTCCCCTCCCCCACCTCCCAGTCTCCGACTTTAAGGCCATTCACCTGTCTACCCCCACGCTGGCTCCGGGCGGTGGGCCTCCCACCCGCTCCTGCCAGCCGCGGGCCCTGACAGCCACCATCTCGCGCACAGCTCCCCCTCGGGCTGGCACCGTGGGCACGCACTACGACGGACTCGCGCCAGAAAGAGACAGGACACCCTCAGACCCCAGTCCGGAATTCGGCTCCCAAGGCTGGACTGGCGCCGCCCAGCCGCCCGGGACGGAAACACAGGAAAACGAAACTCCACCGAGAGGGCAGCAGCTTCCATTTCAGCTGCGGCTCCTGGGTCAGGTCGCCCCGCCCGCCGCGCACTCCGACAAAGTTTTGGGTCCCGCTGCCGCGCCGCCCCAGCCCCGGCCGCCGTCCCCATCTCCTACCCGCCCGGGCCCCCTGGCTTGCCTGGCCGCTCCCGATGGTGCGTCTCCGGCCTCGGGTGGAACGCGTTCCGGCCCGCTGCGCGCCTGGAACTGAGCCGCCACTCCGCGCCCCGCCCAGTCGTCCCAGCCCCGCGGGGCGGGGCCTCGGGGCGCCGCCAGAGGGCGCTGGGGTTCGCCCCGGACCCACCCGCTTCCTTCCGACGCGCGCTGCTGCCAACCGCCTGGACGATTTACGGGGAATTTCAGGTTTAAGGGAATCGTGGTGGTTGCTGAAAACAAAAAACTCTGAAATATTAGGAAGAAAATCACTTCTTTCCAGCCCTCCAGCTTCCCAGCTGGAAGCGCTTGCTTTTGGGGCCTCTTTGTTTCTGTATCTACGTATTTCAGTTGTTTTTCTAGAGGGAGGTCATATGTTTTGATGTTTTATTTACGACTTTATTTTTTATCATGAAACATTTTTCTTATCAGCAAATATTCTTCAAAAGTATATTTTTAATAACGCCAAGTATTCCTCTTAGCCTACTGACTTATCAAGTTAATTCCCCACTGGAGGACATTGTCATTGTTTTCCTTGTTTTTTTTTCAATCAGTAGCCATAAACCCATGATGAGCACCCATGGCAATTCTGTGCTTCTAAGCCAAATGCACTTTTCAGTGCATTTTCAAACTTAGCGAGGCAACCAGATTCCCTGTCCCTGGGAACGAAAGCATCTCCTTCTAAAAATTTCACCAGCCAGGAAAGCAGGTGTGAGGGTCAGAGACCTGGACTGGGGTGATGACTGCTGTTCGGCACAGCTTGGGACTGGGCGCTTTGCACCCATTTTCAACCCTCAGCCAGTGAGGGAGGAAGGCACAACTAGTTTCCTACTGCAGTGGAGGAAATGGGTTCTGGGAAGTTTTGAACAACCCACCCCCACACATACCTTGTGTGGGTCCAACGTCCTTGTTTTTTGTATTACGCCAAGGCTGGAGGTAACTGGAGATAAGCTGGAGGTAATGACTTTATTTAAGGTGCTTAACATGCTAATAGCCACAGACTGACACTATCACTGAATGCCTTTCACACCTTTGTTAGATGAATAGGGCAGAGCTGACTTCACAAGTCAACACGTTAGAAATGGCCTTAGCCAACTGAGCCAACCTGAGCACTGACTTCAAACCGGTCACTGAGCACTTTTCCTTACATTATTATTTCCCAAGGCTGCCCCAGGACTTCTGTGGAAGTTCACTTGCCTGCTAAGCCTAAGTGAAAGCAAACTTGGTAATCAAAGTTACCACTTTGATGTATATTTTAGCCCAGTTAAATTAGAAATATTTAAAATAAATACCTTCCCCCATGCACACTCCATATGTTTTTGCAGCTCCATATGACATAATGGAGTTAACCCTTCAATGGAAGTTCATTTCCTAAGGGCCCACAGACCTCCTGCTAAGAAGGCCTCTGCCAGAACATTAGCTCACAGAGCAAACACAGCTCTGCTCAATTTCTAGCTCCCCTTGCTGGCAGAACAGCCCTTGATGACCACATAGGCCTGAGAATCTCATGTCCCTTCTGCTCTCTATCCTTGGGCCCCTTCTCCAGAAAGCACCCTCTACTTTCTAGAACTGCCAGAAGTCTGTAAGGAGATTAGCTTTCCAGCCAGTAATCACCAGGCCCTCACATCTGCCCCAGGGGACTGTAGAATGTGCTACAGCTCTTTCTCCTGAGCCCATTTTCTGATCATGGAATCAAGGTTATAATCCTCCAAGAACATCTGAACACCTGGCCCAGAGCAACAGTCAAACAGGCATTCAAAAAATGAAGCCTTCCCTGGGTCCCTTCCTAGCCCTGAGAAAAGGGATCAGGGCCTTATATGTAAGATGGTCATCAAGCCCCTCTCTCTGCCAACCAGACTGGATTTTCCGGCTCTGGAGCTGACAGAGCTGAGGCACACTGCCTTTATGCAAGAAGTTCTCAGTCTAAGGGAGATGGGAAGACTAGATCATTGCAATTTTGTCAGCTTGATAAGCGCTGGGATGAATTGTTCAGTGACTTCTGTGGGAATTCAGAGAAAGGAGCTGGAACCCAACATAAGGGGTAAGTCAGGGGCCTCCCAGCTGGCTTACAAGGGGTTGAGTCTCCGCTTATGAAGCTATTTGCAGCCACTGCAGCTCCAGTTCAAACCCCAGCCAGGGAGCTTCCCACATGGCGCAGCAGACCTCTCCTGTCTCAGAAGACCTCTCCTGTCTCGCCCCCAGCTCTTGTATGCATTAATAATTTTTTTTTTCAAAGGGGTGTCAAGTCAGGAAGGATCCTCCCAGGAGAGTGTTGGGGGTTAGGAATCAGTCCAGCCAGCAGAGGGACAAGAGGAAGGTTCTCCAGGTAGAAGGAAGTGAGCAGGAAGCCAGGGGCTTAGGCCCTTTGTCCCAGCAGCCTAGGAGGGACAGGGGTGGGAGTGGTAAGAAGAATTAGAAGCTAGGAATGGAGATCTCCCCTGAGCCAGTGGAGAGCCTCTAGAGGGAAGTGGGAAGGTAGGAGAGGCCCAGTGGTGCCTCTGGGGTAGGAGTCAGCTTCAGCAAAGAAAGATGCAGGGAGATCACTGAAGTTTGAACTTCAGACAAACAACGAATATGTTCTTGCATAAGTATTCCCATCGTCCCATACAATATTTGGGAATACTTAGGCTAAAAATGTATTACTTATCTGAAGTTCAAATTTAGCAGTCATTGTGTATTTCTGGCCACCCTGCCCTGAGAGGAAAGTTGAGTCAGAGGCATCAGGAAGTGGGTGGAGGAATGAAAGGAATCAGGCTGATGTTTATTTTAGAGATGGAGTAACCAAACTGAGTGACTGATGAGAGGAAGATTGGAAGGCATTGGCCCCTGGAGCAGGCCCCAGGTGGAGCCTGGGAAAGTGAGTAGTGGATCCACAGAACTTTCTCTGCTGCCAAGCCTCCTGCCAGCCTGTCCCAGGGCTCCACTAATCTGCCCTACAAACACCTCCTGCAGTGTTCTTGATTACTTAGTTATGCTTCACTCCACCCAAGAGAGGTTCTTTTATGTATTATCTCTAACCTACTCAAAGAAGTTTCCCTTCTCCCTGCTTCCCCCTGCAGACTTTGTATTTACTAAATTGAGGCTTTTAACCCAGCCTGGGGTAAATATGTCTGTTCCTCCCCCACTGGAGGCAAAGACAAAGTCTCATTCATCCCAGGGCCTCAACACAGGCCTGCCCCATCATCCCTTGAACTGAAGGGACCAATCCTCTAAGTTCTCTGGCACAAGAGTGACAGATGTATGGGGGAGAGGGAGGTCTTAGAGCTCTTCCTGCTAAAAATTACCTTATTATCCATAAACGTTACTTACTACCTTGTCAAAGAAATAGGTAGTAGAAAGAATGGTAGATTCAGAGGCTCCAGGAGGGAAGGTTTTGTCCCAGCCTTGCCTGAGTGGCCCATGCTCTCTCCTACCTCCTGAGACTTCTGCAGCCTCAGATAAAAGCATCTATAAAAGGCCTTGACGGTGGCACGAGGGGTGTTGTAGCTGCTGTGCCTGGGTGGGTCACTAGATCACTAGCCAGCTGAGGGCAGCGGCTCCTCTCCGGAGGACGTGTCCGGGGAACTGAGTGAGGGAGGCCAGGCCGTGGAACCACCTGGCATCTCCTGTGCCTTAGCCAGGGCGCAGGGTGATACTTCCTCATGTCTCCTGACCCTTGTGATTTCAGAGGCTTGTGGGAACATGCGGGTGCCCTCAAGGAGCCCTCTTTCAGATTTCTGAATTTGAATCTTCAGGGCAGGCAGAAACAAACACCTCCCACGTGATTATCAGTCTGCTGTGGTGCTAGGCAGACCTGACTTTTGTTCAAATCAGGTAGTGGCTGTGTGACACTGGGCACCTTGCTTAATGTCTCTGAGCCTTAGCACCCTTATCTATAAAGAGGGGTAATAATATAGGATGGTAAGGATTAAAAATGGCAGTTTTCAAGTGGTTGACACAAAGCAAAGGCTCGATTGTTGCTGTTATTTGTGAGATAGAAACCCAGTGATTCAGAGACAAACACAGTCTCATGTGATTACATTCAGAGGATTACACAGGACCTCGGAGGATGGACAGATTTGCATAGTTCAGCAGGCCCAGGTTCCAGCTGTGCCCCCACACACAAAGACCCCTGCCACCGTGGTCTTTGGCCTGGCCACTTGGCCTGGCCTGTTGGGGGAATCACAGCTCCGGAAGCCCCTCTTGCTTTCACTTGCTTTTGTCTAAGCAACGCCTCACGCCAAGAACCCAGCCCAGGTAGTAGCTGCCCTAGAGCCGCTGCTCACCATAACTGTGCTCTTTTGTGACCCCGATTTCAAGCACCCCATGCTCTGACCACCCTGCATCTCTGCAGCCCAACGACCCCACAACTCCGTGGCCACATCGATGCATCTTACCTTCTCTTCCCCATCCCTCCCGGCCTCATTTCCCTCCTAAATCAGCCTAGACCTGCCATGACAATGCCCCTCACTCCTGTGCACTCTGCCTACCCCTGGGAGTCAGCAGGGGGACCCACAGCTCTGCACCCCACACGCAGGTGCCTAAGGATCTCGCTTTGAGCTCATGAAGAGGGAGGCTTTACGCACCCACTTATATTAACGTTAACTGCTCCACACTTGCTCTAATCCCTTCAAAACTCCATCACCTTCTACGCAGCCTCACTCTGAGCTTTGACTTTGCGTCCTTGTCACTTGGCTACCTAACAGGTGACTGCTTCTCAAACTTTAATGTGAGAACAAGTCACGTGGGGATCTTATTAAAGCACAGTTCTGCTGTAGGAGGGTGGGGAGACGCCTGGAAATCTGCATTTCTAATGAATACCAGGTGATGCTGCTGTTACTGGTGTGAGTGAGGTCATTGGCATCTCTGCCTTAATATGCTCAACACTTAACACCTAATCCCCAGTCCCAGTGAGGATTCTAGCAGCTTCCTCCATCTCCATCAAGGGTATAGGAGGCACAGGAGGAGCTGGAAGGAGGAATACAGAAGTAACCCTTGTTGTGATTGCTGTCCAATAGAAATAGCTTGTGAGCCACATCAGTGATAAACTTTACTGTAGCCTCACTTAGTAAGTAAAAAGAAATAAGTGGAATTAAAGTAAATTTCCATCAGATTGAATTTTTATCTAGTTTTTCTAAGTTGTATGATCGATAAAGTAGATTCACATATCCAGATTGTTCCGAACATATTCTAGTGTTACCCAGTTATTGTATCAAGTTTGAGTTTTTATAATTAAACTCAAATTAATTAAAATTAAATAAAACTAAACTCCATTTTCTCAGTTGAACCAGCCATATTTCAAGTACTCCATGGCCACATATGGTTAGCACAGTGGACAACACAGAACTGGTCATCAACTGGGAAGACCCAGGGTCAGACCCGGTGCCGTAATTCATCTTGGACCCCACCCTCCCAAGGTGGGCCTGGGGCCTGCGCTCAGCACTTTTTACTGAGAGGCATTTGTTCCCAAGTCAAAAAGTGACCCCTAGAAAGCCACAATCAGCTCCCAAACATGATCGCTAGGGGGCAGGAGTTGGCTAGAATTGCTTAATAAGAAAACCAGGAACCCTAACAATTTTCTAGATAGGTGGAAGATCACGCTGTGTTATTCATACCCCTGGTCATGAAACATTAGTGAAATCAAGTAAGTGGGTCATCCCAGCACTAACAAAACAAACCAAAAACACTTCACTTTTGTCACTATTGCTGAAGCACCAGTAGCCAAAAATGAAGTTCAATCCCTTTGTGACTTATGACCAGAGCAAGAACTACGAGGTATTGCAGTGCACCTCCCCACCTTTGTAGGAAGATTTTGACTTCCCCTCTTTCCAAAGAGCTGGGGCAGATGTACCTTTTCCAATCCATGCCCATCGGGAAAGAGGATGAAGTTCATGTTGTCCGAGGACCAAATGTCTAGGTTTACAGGAAGAAATACGACATCTCCACTGAAGGAGTGTGGCGGGAGAGGGCACATGGCCCGGCCCTTCGTGGGGGCATTCGCCCCAGCAAGGGGGTCGTCACTAGACGAAAACTGGACAGAGACGCAAAGAGATTCTAGAACAAGTGTGTGAAGGCCGTCCTTCAAGAGGTAGCCTGAAAGAGCTTGGGTGTTCCAGAAACTTCAAGAGGACCATGTGTCTGGAGAGTGGTGAGCACTGTTACACAGCCTGAGAGGAGCAGGCAAGGGCCAGGCCCGCAGCATTTTAGATTTAAAGCATTTTAGATTTAAACCTTAAGGGAAGCCATTGAGGTGGGGAGGGACAAAATTTGGGTTTTTTTAAGGAAATTCCCAGGCTCCTCATGGAGATGTGTTGGAGGCTGAGCCTGAGAGCAGGAGGCTGTTAGGAGCTGTCTCCATCATAGGATGAAAGGGATGGCCAGCCTCTGCCTCTGAGGTCCCCAGAGGGACCTGCCTGTGAGGCACCCCACCACACACACTATGGCCACCCCATACCCACAGATCTTTGGCCTCGTCTTCCATTTGCCCCTACACTCACCCCACTCTCTCCTTTGTGCTGGAGCTGGCCTATGTGGGCAATTCACTAGGCTCTGTTCTCTGGCTTCAGTTTGACGAGTGGAGAGCACCATGGGCCAGGGAGCCAGTGGGGTGGGGCATTTGCCCTCCTTCTCCCTCCCTGAAGGGTCACCAGGGCCCTGCTCATCCTTCAACCAAAGGTCACAGCTCAGTCCGGGGCCCTATCTACACAGCTCTCGCCCTCCAAGTTCCGTGAGGCCTAGCAGTGGTGACAGAACCCGCAGTCACTGGCCCTGGGGAGCTGCGTGATCCCTGTGCTTCCCGTGTCCTGCCCACAGCCTGCCAGAGTGGCCCATTTATCAAGGCTCCTCTGGTTACCAGTGTGAATGTGTCATCTTTTTCTAGCAGACTAACTGAACTGCTCCCTCCCCAGTCTGGCCCATAGTCTCAGTGGAAAGAGCTGGACTTTGGGGTCAGATAAAACCAGGGTTGAATTCTGACTCTGTCACTTAGTAGCTCTGTGATGGGGTACATTGTTTAACCCCTCCAAGGCTCAGTTTGTTCATCTCTGACATGAGGTCACCAATACTTTCCTCAGAGTTGTTAAAATATCACACCCAAGGATTTGTGCATGCCTAGAGCAAAAACAATCATACACACTCGTGCTGTTCTTCCTTCCCCTGAAACTGAGCAAACACTTATTACCTGCTTGGGTCAAGCAAGGTGCTGGAAACCAGGGTGAGGAGAAGACAGGACCTCTTCCACAGGGAGGCCACAGTCCTGTAGATGAGATGTAGCGACTCCCCCGTGGGACTCCTCCATGGTTCAGAGCGCAGAGCAGTGAGGGCTGCTCTAGAGCCAGCAGGCACAGGGCCGGTTCACTGCGGGTTTGGGAGATGAATAAAGAGTCTCGGAGCCCTTGGTGGATTTTTACGGGCCTTTAATGCTCTCTCAGAGAACCAAGCACACAGGCACACCAGGACGGGAGGCTGGGGAGGGGCGGTTTCGGGGGAGCAGGCAAGGCAAGGGGGCCAGGAGACAACTGAGCCTCCCAGCACCCCTCTCCTGCCCCCAAATCTTTGGGCTTTTCCCCTGGCCTCTCTCCCAGTCTCTGGGGTTCTCGGTCTCCATCATAGGATGCCTCAGAGCTGTCCTTACCGTGCTGCCACCTTGGCCTTTAGCCCTCCCCTCTGGGCACAGGTGTGAACATTTACACATGCACGTGCCTGTGCAATTTGGGCCCAGGTGTCTATAATCAAAGGTGCGTGCCACGCCCCTTGGCCCAGGGCATCCACACTAGCAGCTGGAGGGTGCAAAAAAGCCTGGTGACTTCATTTTCCTCACAGTTGCTTTTCAAACCGTTCCTGTCTGCCTGACTGCCGCAGGGAAGGCACTTTCCCAGGGCCTGGAGACAGAATCGTGACCAGGCAGTGCAGGGTGTGTGGTCATCAGAAAGGGCTCCAAAGAGGAGGTTGAATTTATTTTTAGCTTTAAAAGATTTGTATTCAGAGGTTGGGTATAGCGGTCTCCCTGGGGACAAACTCAAGCTCCGTCCTTCCTCCCTCTGGGGAGCCTGCTGAGCTCCTGAGACTGAGAATCCAGCCTTAATTAGTTACAGTCACTCCTGGGAGTGTATTAGATTTCTGCAGGGTTTCTCAGGTGGGACAGGGGTAGGGCGACAAGCCGCCCAGGACAGCCACCAGCGCAGGTCGGCTGAGAGGGCACATGGAGTGGAGCATGAACAGACACCGTGCACGTTGCGGGGCCAAGCTTTCAGCAGAGGTGCCCAATTCAGAGCGGGGCTTCTGAAGTCTCGGTCTCATAGCTGTGAAAGTAGACAGGGCTGGAGGTGCCCACGAGGAGCCAGATGTTAGGGCTCAAGGGCCCACATTTGGGTCATGGCAGTGGGAAATGGAGAGGAAGGATCTCACCCTGGGCATTTATTCCTAAAATGTTTCTTTGAGCACCCACAAAGACTAGACACTCTGAGATAACACTGGCGAACACTTGGGGAGTGTAGCGCAGCAAGACAGACACACGGGCATGTTCTCTGTGATCCAGGCAGATGCGTAAAGGAGGAGTCTCGGAGCCCTGGGTGGCTCTTTAGGCTTGTAATGGCCTGTTGTAGTGAGGCAGCCAGGTGCACGGCAGGCAGGAGGGCTGGGGTGTCCCCCAGGCCCAGGGAATCTTCACTCTCTGACGGTCTCTCGTGGTCTCCCCACGGCCCTCTGCCTCTACACTCTGTTCTCAGCTGTTCCTCATCCTCTGTGACGCCGCCCTTATAGGCTCAGTCTCTGGGCTCAGGTGCGCCCACCCACGCACGCCCACACCCTGCTTCAGGTACCCGCCATCAGGCATGCATAGGTCAGACCTGCATCAGACCCGCAGAGGTCCATCATTCGTGCCAGTGGCGGTGGGGCAGACAATCCGGATCATCCTTTCATTTACCCTACAATGAGTACCTGGAATAACCTGGGCAATCATAGTGACTACTTAAGACAGCCCCCAGCGGATGACCAGTCCCTTTGCAGAGGAAGAGACTGAGGTCCCTTCACCCCTGCCCCACAGCTGCTGAAGTGACCACCTGACGATGGCATTTAGATCCGGACCTGGAGAGGGAAGCCTGGGCTTCTTCTTTGTGGAGTAGTGAGCTGTATATTGCAAGGTAGCTGAAGTCAGTGGGAGCAGTGCATATAGAGCGGGGAGAGAAAAGGAATGAGCAGTGAACCCCGCAGACCCCAGACATCTGAGTGATGACAGCAGAAGCTTATAAGGAGTGTGGGAGGAGAACCAGAGGAGACCGTGAAAGACACGTGAGGAGGGAAAGAGAAGGCCCAGAGGGTAAGTGACAGGGCTGAACAGGGGCAGACAGGCCTGGAGCTCAAAGGGTCGCAGGCAAGTTAGGATGAGCTCTGTGGAGGCAGAAGCTCTGGTGAGTGGCCTGAAAATGAATGGGAAATGGAAAGGAGAGGCAGCAAGGAACTTGGTTTAAATGAAATAGTGTACTTTAGTAAAATAGTAATACATTGCTACTATAGGAGGTCAGAACATACTTCCAAGGTTTAAAAAAAGAAAACAGGGCCTCCTTTGTGGCGCAGTGGGTTAAGTGCAGCACTATGAAGTTCTCCAGAGCCACTGCAGCACGAGTTAGTTCGATACCCGGCCAGGGAGATTCCCATATGGTGCAGCAGACCTCTCCTGCCTCGCCCGCTGCTCCCCTCAGCAGTGTATTTCAGTCGATCTGCCCGTTCTGCTCCCCACTCTGTCTCTGGTGAACCCTCTCTCCACCCCACACCTTTGGCCTGTAGCCCAGCTTGTATGCATAAATAAATAAATCTTAAAAAAAAAAGAGAGAGAGAGAGAAAACAAGTGATTCCTGGTGAGGCCATCAAAAGCCATCACTAGCAACACTTTATAGACTTTTCTCTACTCAGTTTTGTTTATGGCGAACATCAATTATACAAAATTTTCTTTTTTTATTTAATTTTATTTATTTATTTTTAGAGATTTATTTATTTATGCATGCAAGAGCTGGGGTGCAGGCCAGAGGCGTGGGGGTGGTGAGAGGATTCACTAGAGACTGAGTGGGAAGCAGAACAGGCGGATGACTGAGATACACTGCTGAGGGGAGCAGCTGGCGAGGCAGGAGAGGTCTGCCTCACAGTGCTGAGACTTAACCCCTTGTGCCACCAGGCGCAAAATTTACAAAATTTTCAAATATAATTCTGTCTCCTGTTTTCCCCCACTATTTATTAAAATTTTTAATTTACCCACAGATGGGTGATTTTGGCTGCAAATATCAGAAAACACAACCAAAAGTGAGTTAAACAATAAAGATAATCTTTATGTCATGTAACTGGAAGTCCAGGGGCAGGGTAACCCAGACTGGCTAATTCAGGCCTTATTCATGTCTATGAGGACCGTGATTCCTGATTCCATCCTCACTTTTGCTCTGCCATCTTCATTGTGTTGGAATATCCTCACCGTGGCTCCCTCAAGGAATGCCAGCCGTGCCAGATCATAGCATCCTGTTGCAAGAGAAGAACACTGTACTGTTCATGCCATTTTAACCAGAAAACCTTCCGAAAAGGCTTCCAGCCAATTTCTCACCCTGGCTCATATTTGTGCAACCTGGAGCAATTGACTCGATCACTCAGAGCTGCAGTGTTCTTATCTGTGTTCTGGGAATTACAACCATATTTGATCCATAGGGTTGCTGAGAGTTCACCTTAATAAAGTACTTAGAACTGTTTCTGGCACATGATTTGTGCTATATAAATATTTGCAAATATTGTCTGATGACAAGAATTGCATCACATTCCTGAGCTGGAACCAATCACTTGGCTAGGCAATGAGTGAACCATTTAGCTTGGACCAATTAGATCCACCTACCAGGGCTAGGGAGGGACTCACTTGGAGCTGTTCAAAGGAGAGAGATTAACAGGGGAAAAGTAGGGTGTGGAGAATGGGTACTAATAAGCCAAAAGAATCTGCCACACCTCTATTGTAAAAAAATTTTCAACAATATGAATACAATTTTATTTGTATATATTCTCTTTTTTAAATTTTTAATTGGAAGTTATTTTTAGATTTATGAAGTATTAAAAAGTACAAAAAGGTCCCGTACATCTCCCGTCTAGCTTGCCCAAATGTTCACATCTCACTTAACTACAGCATCAGTATCAAAACCAGGAAACTGGACCTCCCTGATGGCACAGGGATTAAAGTTTTAGAGCTGTCAAGCTATCGCCAGTCACTGCGGCCAGAGTTTGATCCCTGGCCAGGGAGCCAACCCACGCGGCGCAGCAGACCTCTCCTGTCTCACCTGCTGCTCCCCTCAGCAGTGTATTTCAGTCAATCCACCTGTTCTGCTCCCCGCTCTGTGTCTGATGAATCCTCTTACCACAACCCCCCCACCTCTGGCCTACACCCCAGTTCTTGTATGCATTAATAAATAAAATAAATATTTTTTAATAAAACAGGAAATTAACATTGATGCAATTCTAACAATTTCTCTACAGTCTTTTTAAAAAAGATTTATTTATTTATGAATAAAAACTGGGGTATAGGCCAGAGGTGTGGGGTGGTGAGAGGGTTCACCAGAGACAGAGTAGGGAGCAGAACAGGCAGATTGACTGAAGTACACTGCTGAGGGGAGCAGCGGGCAAAGCAGGAGAGGTCTGCTGCGACATGTGGGAATCTCCCTGTCTGGGTATCGAACTCGTGGGGCAATGGCTCTAGATAGCTTCATAGTGCTGCTCTTAGCACATTGCACCACCAGGGAGGCCCTCTCTACAGTCTTTATTCAGATTTTCCAGTTGTCTCCCTTGGGTCCTTTTTCTGATCTAGGGTCCTATCTGGGATCACATATTGCACTGGGTTCTAATTATAACTACCCTTGTAAAGAGACACAGAGGTTCACAAAAACCAGTGCTAGACGTGTCAGCTGTTTACAATGTCTCATCATTGTGTACATTTCAGATTATATCCTTGGAGGCCGATTTTTGGTGTAGCTAGATCTCTAAAACAGAAGTACTGAGTCAAAGGATATGAACATTTCGCATATGATGCATACTGGACATTGCTTCCTAGAAAACTGTGCCTGCCAATAACCCGAACACCCATCTTCCCATACTCTGAGAAACCTTTAGAATTTTATTGCTATTCTTTTAATCTTTACTGTTTTGAAGATGAAAACCATATCTCATTGATCAGCTTTTGTTTTCTTGATTCTCTTAAGGCTTGAGTTGATATATAGATACTAGCTACTTATTCCTTTGTTCTTTGTTATTGGGATTTTTGTGTTTTGTCAAGTATTAAGGTCTTTATATATGAAGTAGATTAACTGACAAATTTAAGGCAAATATCTTTCACAAGTTTTTTTTTTAAAGATTTTATTTTATTTATACATACAAGCTGGGGTACAGGCCAGAGGCGTAGGGCGGTGAGAGGGTTCACCAGAGACAGAGCGGGGAGCAGAACAGGCAGATCAGAAGTACACTGCTGAGGGGAGCAGTGGGCGAGGCAGGAGAGGTCTGCCGCACCATGTGGGAATCTCCCCGGCCAGGCGTTGAACTCGTGTCGCCGCTGACCACAGCTCCACAGCGCAGTGCTCAACCGCTGCGCCACCGGGGAGGCCCTCTTTCACAAGTTTTTGACCTTTCCTTTTATTTGCGTTATGTTTTTAAACAAATACTAAAAGGCTTAAATTTTTCCAAGTAGTCAAAAGAATATCAATTATTTCCTTGTTAAGTCTCCAGTTGCTTTTCATCTGAGCTTAAGAGTAATAGATGCCTATTAGAGAAAATGAGAATGGCACTTTTGCTATGTTTAGCTTGAGAAAGTCTTCACCATCACTATCCAGAGATTGATATGTATTTAATTTTATGTCCTTAGCACCTTAACTCACCTGGGATTTATTTTGGTGTATTCTATAAGGCACAGGTCTAAATTGCTCTTTTCCAAATAGCTAATGTTATCCTAGCACCAGGTCTTTTCTGTACCTGTAGTAACTAATTTTTCTGCTTCCCATTGTCTCTGTGAGCTATTGTAGCAATAACAACGTATAAGGAGCAAAAGCAAACTAAGAGGCATACAACAATGTGCTTGTTTCTCACTCTTGTGTCTGTGACAGACTGAGTTCCAGCCCTTCTTAGGCTGGTTCTGCTCAGCTGGGCTGGTTCCCAAGCTGAGTGGGTCGGCTCTGTGTGTCATTCATCGTCCTTAGACCCACAACTACCTGAGGGATGGTCTCATGGCAGAAGGCACAGACACAGAGACCAAGTTCAGCCACACATTTTAAGACCTCTGCTTGTATCATGTCTGCTGATACTCCATTGGCCAAGAAAGTCATGAGACCACAGCCATCATCAGTGGCATGAAGAGATGTATCACCCCTATCGGCACAGAATCACCTGGTAAAGGGTGTATTTTCAAGGAGACATGAAGAATTGAGAACTGAAATGCCATTGGCCACACCCTCACAGACTGCCTTTTGGGAACTAGACTGTGTTGAGATAAAGGTAGAACAGAATCTAGAGAGGTCAAGCAAGTCAGGCCGGGAGATACTGGTGTTTGCTCGTAGCGGGAGGGGCTAAAGCACAGCCCTTAACAATTTATATCTAAGTAGCAAAATTTGTAAGGAGTGGTGGGTACAGAAATTATTTCCTCTTAGATGGATATTGACTGAAAACAAAGGAATTAGAGCTGGGTCTGAGGTTTCAGTGACAACTGTGGATAATGAGAAGACACCTCAGCAAAGTAAAAGCATTGCCAGGCATTGGTATTGGGGGACCCAGGGAGGCCTGAGTTGTAGATTCTGGTTCATATGGGACCGTCATTTTCTCCGGCCCTGTCCAGGAGATTGGAGAAGAAAAGGTGGATTGTCAGGCTGGTGTAGGCAGGTCTGGAAGTTTCTAGGCTAAGGTTGGTGGCACAAGGAGTGAGGGAGCTGATGGCTGGGTAGTCCAAGGGACTGAACCCAAGTTCACACTGGGAGGGAAGAAACATGGGCAGGAGGGGCTGAGGGCTGGAAGAAAACAACTGGCTTGAGGCGCTAGAGATGGAGGAGCGTGCGGAATGGAAACAAGGGGACCAGAAATAAATGGACACTTCTGGAAATTAGGTTTTCAGAGGCAGAGAAGTTTCAAGGGAAGCCAGGGTGTGAACATGTGTGTAGGCTGTTGAATTGCATTGACAGTCTCGGAATTGAGGTCAGGAACTGAGCCCAAGGCAGAGTTCAGAAACACCCAATGCAGACTCCTGGGCCTCAGCCAGACCGACTGAGCCTGAATCCCTTGGGGAGGGGTATGTTAACAATTCCTTGAGTGACCTGAAGATGAAGGCAGACTCTCCATCATCAGAGAGCTCAGGGGCCAGTTTGGGAAGGCAGGATTCAGACACTAAGATTTGAGAAGTGATGAGATAAAATGTCAGATGAACCATGCCAGTTGGAGTTACCAGATGGCCACAGGAAAACTAAACACCAGTGTCTGACTTCTCTGAGTCTGGGCTTCGTCAGTGGTTGGACCAATGAAAAGGGGTAGGGACAATTCATAAATTAGGTAGGAGAAGCAATAAACTCAACCTGGAATAGCACGTGACGATGTAGTTGGCAGAGGTTTCCCCTCCAGAAACAGGACAGCAAGAAGTTGAGG
>PVIJ01008167.1:0-69707 GCA_004024925.1 Scalopus aquaticus
GGGGGGGCGCCCTCACCACGCGGTGAGCGGGTGTCCAGGGAGGAGCGAGAGGTGACCGGTAGGTGGCGCCAGCGCCCCGCGCGCATTCACAACCTCCCTCCACGAGGGAGATCTGAGCAGACCATTCTTGCTGTGTCATCTTGGGCTCTAGTCTCCAGCTCCTACCTTCAAACCCTGCCCTCAATTTTTTTTTTTTTTTAAATGATGCTTCAAGATTACCAGGGCTACAGCTGGAGCCTGGAAGTGCTTGCTTACTTTACAGTGACTGGTTCTCTTCAGTCTCCACCACTTACAGTGCTCAGCTCTGCCCTCTCAATTACCCCAACTCATCATGGAAGCATTTAATTTTTGGAGAATCCCCTTCTTCAGACTTTGGTCCACTTACATGAAGAGGAATGCAGGATTTTGTGAGTCAGTCATTGCTGTGGTAATAATGGACACTTTTTTTCAGAGCAAGAGATTTTTTTTTATTATGCTGATGAAAACTTGTTGCAGAGGTTTCTTGCCCCTCAAATGTGGTTACCATAGCTCTCTTACCACCAAAGCACCCGTAGTGAGCCACCGTAGTCCATTGTGCCCTTCTGCTCTTCTGCCTCCTTCTCACCCGGCCCTCTGGCCCTCCTCCTCCTCTGACACCTCAGCTTTCAGTGGTTGATTTTAATATTCGTCTTTGTTTGACTCTGGTTTCTCTTTATTACACATATAAGTGAAACCATCTGGTGTTTATCTTTCTCCTTCTGGATTATTTTGCTTAGCATATCCTTTCTAGCTTTATCCATATGGCTCAAATGGTCTGAGTTTACCTTTTTTGATGCTGAGTAGTATCCCATTGTGTATATATACCACATGTTCTTGAAGGCCACTTAGGTTGTTTCCATAACTTGGCTATTGTAAACATTGTTGAAATAAACAGAGGAGTGCAGGTTTTCTTTTGAATTAGTGTGTTTGTGTTCTTTGGGTAGATACCTAGGAATTCCTAGGTCATGTGGCAGATCCATTTTTAGTCTTTCGAAGAACCTCCACACTGTTTTACACAGGGGCTGGATCAGTCTATATTCCCATCAATGGGAAACTCTTAGGGTTCCTTTTTTCCCCCACATCTTTGCCAGCACTTGTTTCTGGTCTTTTTAATATGGACCATTCCACTAGTGTGAGGTTGTATCTCACTGTGGTTTTGATTTACATTCCCCTGATGATAAGTGATGATGACATTTTTTCATGTACCTGTTGACCATCTGTATGTCTTCTTTGGAAAAGTGCCTCATTAGCTCTGCTGCCCATTTTTGATTATTTGTTTTCTTTTTGTTTAGTTGTATGAATTTTTTTTAAGATTGTAGATATCAGCTCCTAACCAAAGTATAGTGTGAAAATATTTTTCCCATTCAGTAGGATGTCTCTTTGTTTTGTTTACATCCTCTTTCACTGTGCAGAAGACTTTTTGTTTGATAGTAATCCCAATTATCTATATTTTCTTTTGTTTTCCTTGCTGCTGAGGAGTAATCCACAACAATATCTGTAAAGCTTATGTCATGAAGTGTTTTGTCTGTGTTTTCTCCTATGTATTTTATGGTTTCAGGTCTTACAACCTAATCTTTTATCCATTTTGAGTTGATTTTCATGTATGTATGAGGTAATGGTCTAGTTTCATTCCTTTGCATGCAGCACTACAATTTTCCCCACTTATTGAAGTGGCTTTACTTGTTCCAGTGTATAGTCTTTATTCCTTTGTCATAGATTATCTGTCCATACATGTTTTTATTTCTGGGCTCTCAATTCCATTATATTGGTCTGTGTGTCTGTTTTTGTTCCAGTACCATACTGTTTTAATTATTATGGCCTTGCATTATAGTTTGAAGTCTGGAAGTATAATATCACCATTTCCCCCCTTTTTTGTTAGGAAAACTTTGGCTATTATGGGGTCTTTTATTGTTCTACATGAACATCAGTAATATTGGCTCAATTTCTTTGAAGAATGCATTGAAATTTTAATTGGGATTGCATTAAATCAGTAAATTGCTTTGAGTAGTGTCTCATTACATGTGGTGGTGGGATGAAAAAGGCTTACTCAGAGTCCATGTGCAGAACAATGAGAAGCCTAGAGGGACTATACCATGAAGGTGAAGCCTGGCTGTAAGGGCAGTCTCATTTTTTTTAGAATCAAACAGAAAATAAAGAAGATCAAAGAAGCAAGCAGGCAAATGGGGAATGCACAAGTATGTGGGGGATGCATAGCCAGCTGGCCCCAGCCATAGCTTGGAAACAGGGAGAAAGTCAAGGGAATCCTCGGGGTTTTTGCTACCCTAACGATAATAGCTATTGCTGTTTCTGCACATGCTGATTTCAGCATGTAGAGATCCTCATAAAAGGACTTTTGCCCTGAGAGGTTCTTTATCTCAAACTTTTCCTGTTTCTGCACATGCAGTTTTCAGCATGTATAGATCCTCATATCAGGACTTTTGCCCTGAGAAGTTCCTTATCAACTTTCCCTGTTTCTGCACACTGAGAGGCAAAGAATAGTCAATGCAAAGAATAATCAAGACAAAGACACAGAATAGTTGCGGCACACAATAATTTAAGCTCCCACAGAGTAGGATGACCATTTTGACACCATTGATTCTTTTAATCCATAAGCAGGGAATTTTTTTGTGTCTTCTATTTCTTTTAACAATGTTTTATAGTTTCTTTCGATAAGTCCTTCACCTGTTTTGTTAGGTTTATTCCTAGGTATTTAATTAAAAAAGAGAATTGTAAATGTGATGACTTTCTTATTTTATTTTCTTCTAGCTCATTGCTGCATATAGGAAGGAAACTGATTTTTGTCTGTTGATTTTTGTAGTCTGCCACTTTGGTGAACTTGTTTATTGTGTTAACTGTTTTTTTCTATGGAGTCTTTAGGGTCTTTATGTATTTTATATTATTGTATCATCTGCAAATAATGATAGCTTTACTTCTTCTTTTCCAATTTGGATTCCTTTTATATGGTTCTCTTGCCTAATTGCTCTAGCTAAGAATCCTAACCATGAACAATAAATTTTAGAAAATCTGAAAGGTGCAGAAAAAAAAAATGAACCCACACTCCTATTTCAAAAATAAATATGGTTAATGTTATTTACCTTTTCTTCTCTCTATTCATTCTTTTATTTATTTGTTTTTACATAAGCATACTATTTACTTTGTACCAGGCTGTAAACACTTAAAAATCTTCTATTGAGATATAATTGATGTGTAACATTACATTAGTTTCAGGTGTATAACATCATGATTGATATTTTTATATACTGCAAAATGATCTCTAAAAGACTAGTTAACATTTGCTATATTACAAAATTAATTTTTAGGATTTATTGTTTTGCTAAATTGGTCTGCTCTACAGTATTATTAACTATAGTCACCCTGATGTACATGACACTCCCAGGAATAAATTTACTTTATCATGGGATTACCTCTTGACCCTTTCACACAACCTCCAAAGCTTCCTCTGCTCTGGCAGCTACCACATCAGTCTCTGTGTCTGAGTTTCATTTTGCTTGTTTGTATTCCACATTGAAGTGATATCATATGTATTTGTCTTTCTCTGTTTGACTTATTTTGCTTATACCCTTCTTTTAAAGCACATTGGCTGCATCCCCAGATTGTTTCTGGTGGGATTCCAGTCCCAGGAGCCCAGAGGCTACAGACAGGCTGGGTTCAGCCATGGTGTCTGGGCATGAGGGAGGGCATCAGGTCTCAGTCCCTGCAGTTAAAGTGCCCGGTGGTATTATGGCTTTGTAGTATAGTTTGAAATCTGGGAGTGTAATCCCTCCATTTTCTTTCTTTTTAGTCAGGAGAGCTTTCGCTATTCGAGGTTTTTTGTGGTTCCATATGAATTTTATCAATATTTGTTCTATTTCTTTGAAGAATGTCATTGAGATTTTTATCAGAATAGCATTGAATCTGTAAATTACTTTAGGTGGTATGGCCATTTTGATAATGTTGATTCTTCCAATCCATGAACAGGGGATGTCTTTCCATTTTTTTGTGTCCTCCTCTATTTCTCTTAATAGTGTCTTATAGTTTTCTTTGTATAAGTCCTTTACCTCTTTTGTTAGGTTTATTCCCAGGTATTTTATTTTATTTTTTGTTTCAGTTCTGAAGGGTGATTCAGAACTTCAGATTTCTTCTTCTGACTGAGTGTTTGTATATAGGAAGGCTACTGATTTTTGTGTGTTGATTTTGTATCCTGCTACTTTCCTGAACTGGTCTATAATTTTGAGTAGTTTTTCTATGGAGTTTTTAGGATTCTCTATGTATATATCATATTGTCTGCAAAATTTGATAAATTAATTTCTTCTTTCCCTGTTTGGGTTCCATGTAAGTCTTTCTCTTGTCTTATTGCTCTGGCTAGGATTTCCAGTATTATATTGAAAAGCGATGGTAAGAGTGGACATCCTTGCCTTATTCCTGATCTTAGGGGAAAGGCTTTCAGCTTCTCACCATTGAGGATAATATTGGCAGTGGGTTTGTCATATATGGCTTTTGTTATATTGAGGTATGTTCCTTCTATCCCAAGGATTTCAAAAGTCTTTATCAAAAATGCATGTTTCACTTTGTCGAATGTTTTCTCAGCATCTATTGATCTGATCATATGGTTTTTATTTTTCTTTTTGTTGATGTGTTGGATTACATTGATTGATTTTCGGATGTTGAACCATCCTTGTGTCCCTGGAATAAATCCCACTTGGTCGTGGTGTATTATCTTTTGGATGCATTGTTGGATCCTGTTGGCTAGTATTTTGTTGAATATTTCTGCATCAGTGTTCATTAGAGAGATTGGTCTGTGGTTTTCTTTTCTTGTGTTGTCTTTGTTTGATTTTGGTATTAGTGTAACATTGGCTTCATAGAATGTGTTTGGTAGTTTTCCTTCCTTCTCAATTTTTTGAACATGTTTGTGTAAGATAGGGATTAGTTCATTTTTGAACGTTTGGTAGAATTCGTTTATGAAACCATCTGGTCCTGGACTTTTGTTTTGGGGAGGGTTTTGATTACTGTTTAAATTTCACTGCTTGTGATTGGCCTGTTTAGATGTTTTATATCTTCTTTATTTAGTTTTGGGTGATTGTATAGTTCTAGGAATTTGTCCATTTCCTCTAAGTTGTTGAACTTTTTTCCATAGAGCGGTTCATAATAATTTCTGATTATTCTTTTGATTTCTGCTGTGTATGTTGTAATTTCTCCTCTTTCATTTATGATCCTATTTATTTGTGTTTTCTCCCATCTTTTCTTCGTAAGCCTGGCTAGAGGTTTGTCCATTTTGTTTATTTTTTTTCAAAGAACCAGCTTTTGGTTTCATTGATCTTCTGGATTGTTTTTTTTTTTATTTCCATTTCATTTATTTCTGCTTTGGTTTTTATGATTTCTTTTCTTATGTTGGCTTTTGGGTTTTTTTATTGTTCATTTTCTAGCTCTTTGAGATGGGAGATTAGATTGTTTCTTTGGGTTGTTTCTTGTTTCTTGATGTGAGCCTATATTGCTATGTATTTCCCTCTTATTACTGCTTTAGCATGGTACTGGAATAAAAATAGATGCACAGACCAATGGAATCAAATTGAAAACGCAGAAATAAATCCACATATCTATGGACAACTAATCTTTGACAAAGGAGTGAAGAATATGCAATGGAACAAGGTTAGCTTTTACAATAAATGGTGCTGGGAAAACTTGACTGCTACATGCGAAAAAATGAAGCTAGACTGCTACCTCACACCATGCACAAAAACCAACTCAAAATGGATAAAAGACCTGTACATAAGACCTGAAACCATGAAAGTTATAGAAGAAAATATAGGCAAAACTCTACATGACATACACCTCAGCAAAATATTTAAAGACACATCCCAAAAAGGGAAGGAAGTCAAGGAAAAGATAAACAGATGGGACTACATCAAACTAAAAAGCTTCTGTGTAGCCAAAGAGACAATAATCAAAACAAACAGACACCCTACTAATTGGGAGAAAATCTTTGTGCACAATACAACTGATAAAGGACTGATAACTAAAATCTACAAGGAGCTCACACAACTCAACAAAAACAAAGTCAACAATCCAATCAAAAATGGGCAGAAGAGGTAAAATAACACTTCTCCAAAGAAGAAAAGCAAATGGCCAACAGCTATATGAAAAAATGTTCAACATCATTGATAATCAGGGAAATGCCAATCAAAACCACAATGAGATACCACCTCATGCCAGTGAGAATGGTGCACATTAAAAAAAAGGCAACAACAAATGCTGGTGAGGATGTGGAGAAAAAGGAACTCTTCTACACTGCTGGCAGGAACGCAAACTGGTCCAACCACTATGGAAAGTCGTATGGCGTTTCCTCAAACTGATAAAAGTGGAACTTCCATATGACCCAGCAATACCACTTTTGGGAATATACCCAAAGGACACAAAAACACTAATCCAAAAGGATACATGCATCTGTATGTTTATTGCAGCACTATTTACAGTAGCGAAGGTATGGAAACAACCCAGATGCCCAAAAATAGATGACTGGATCAAGAAGATGTGGTACATATACACAATAGAATACTATTCAGCATTCAGAAATGATAAACACACGCAATTCACTGCAACTTGGATGGAACTAGAAGGGATCATGCTCAGCGAAATAAACCAAAAGGAAAAAGAAAAATATCGAATGGTCTCACGTACAACAGGAATATAGGGGAACCAAATACAAGAGCGACAGTCAGCAAGAGAAGGGGGAGGATTGGGGCTCACAACAGAGAAGAGGGGAGCATAGGGGACTGTGGTGACGGTTCACGGGTGAATTGGTGGTGGGAAACCTACTGGGAATACACAGTAATGTAAAAGACATAAATAAAAATAACAACTAAAAAATATATTTCTTCTAATATCCATGGATCAAACAGATATTCTCAATGAAATTTTAGAAAAGCTGAATTGAATCAATGATATTATAGCAAGTTAAAATTTGTGGCACCTAGATTTATAAAATAAATATTAATAGACTTAAAGGGGAAATAGGCAAAAATACAATAATAGTAGGGGAACTTAATGTTCTACTTTCATCAATGGATAGATCATCCAGATAGAAATAACATATTAAACCAGATAAAATTAACAGATATGCATGTAAAATATCCCATCCAAAAGAAACAAAAGCCTATTGTGCTCAAGTGCACAGGGACCATTCTACAGTATAGATCGTATGTTACACAAAACAAATCTTAACATGTTTAAGAAGATTGAAATCATATCAAGCATCTTTTCCAATTGCAATGGATGGCGTGAAACTGAAATCATTCACAAGAATAAAAATAAAAATTTACAAATATGTAAATATTAAACAATATGCTACTGAACAACCAGTGGGTCAAAGATGAAATCAAAAGAAAAATAAAAAGAAAACATTGAGACAAATGAAAGTGAAAATACAACATATAAAAATTTATGGGATGCAATCAATAAAAGTAGTTCTAAGAAGTACATGGCAAGAAAAAGAGACAAGAAAAATCTCAAATAAACAATGTAATTTTATGCATTAAGGGAATATGAAAAAAGAACAATTTTAAGCCCAAAGTTAGTAGAAGGGGGGAAATAAAAAAGGCCAAAGCAGAAATAAATAGAGATTAAAAAGACAATAGGAAAGCAATAAAACTAAGAACCTGTTCTTTGAAGAGATAAACAATATTGACAAATCTCTAGCTTGACTCAACAAGAAAAGGATATAAAATCAATATACAAAAATCAGTTGCTTTTTATACACAAAAATGCTATGAGACAGAGAAATTAAGAAAACAGTCAAATTTAGAATTGTATCAAAAAGAAAAAAATACCTAGAAATACATTTAACCAAGAAGGTGAAAGAGATGCACATTGAAAACTATAAAATATTTATGAAAGAAATTGAAGATAATACACATAAATGGAAATATATTCTGTGCTCATGGATTGGAAGAATTTATATTGTTAAAATGTCCATACTATCAAAATGCAATCCCTTTCAAATGCAATTCCTAGCAGAATTCCAGTGGCATTTTTCACGGAAATTGAACTGAACAAACCTCAAATTTGTATGGAACCAACAATGACCCTATATTGCCAAAGCAACCTTGAGAAAGAACAAAGTTGCATGCATTGCATTTCCTGCTTTCAAACTGTAGCACTAATTTAAAGTAATCAAAACAGCATGGTGTTGACATAAAAACAAACACATAGTTCATTGGAACTGAATAGATAGCTCAGAAATAAACCCGCACATGGACAATAGAGGCACCAAGAATATATGACAGGGCAAGGACAGTCTCTTCAATAAGTGGTGTTGGGAAAACAGGACATCACAGAAAAAAGAATGGAACTGGACCACTATCTTATACCACATACAAAAATTAATTCACGATGGATTAAAGACGTGAACATATGACTCCAAGCCATAAAACTCCTACAGGAAAACTTAGGCAATAAGCTCCCAGACATCAGTTTTAACAATTTTTTTTGGGGGGGGGGATTTGACTCCAAAATCAAAAACAGAAGTGGGCCATGTCAAACTAAAAACTTCCACACAGCAAAGGGAAACATGAACCAAATGAAAAGGTAACCTATGGAATGGGAGAGAATATTTGCAAATCATATATTTGAAAAGGAGTTAATATCCAAAATACATAATGTAGTCACATAACTCCATAGCCAACACCCCAATGAATTTGATTGAAAGATGGTCTAAGGACCTGAAGAGACATTTTCCCAAAGAAGACATACAGATGGCCAATATCAGCCCACTCAGGTTAGAACGGCTATTGCATAAAGGACAAAAACAACATGTGTTGGTGAGAATCTGGAAAAAATAAATCTTTGTATAATGTTGGTGGTAATAGGTTGCATGAAAGGAGAGACGGTTAGCACTTCCCTTGACAAGGATGGAAGAGGCTTCGGCCTGCAACACACATACGGTTAAGGCATTGTCACCTACTTCGTGGCATCTGACCGCTGTTTTTCAAACTGCTAAAAATGGAGCTTCCATATGACCCAGCAATTCCACTGCTGGGAATCTACCCAAAGGACACGAAAACACTAATCCAAAAGGATACATGCACCCATATGTTCATTGCAGCACTGTTTACAATAGCAAAGGTATGGAAGCAACCCACATGTCCAAAAATAGATGACTGGATCAAGAAGATGTGGTACATATACACAATGGAATACTATTCAGCATTCAAAGAAGATAAACACATGCAATTTGCAGTGACATGGATGGAATCAGAGGAGATCATACTCAGTGAAACAAGCCAGAAAGAAAGAGAAAAATATCAAATGGTTTCACTTATAACAGGACTATAGGGAAACCAAATAGGAGAGAGACACTCAGCCGGGGGGTGTGGGGGGTGCGAAGGGGGTAATAAGAGCACAAAATGGAGTAGAAAAGGATACAAGGGACCATGGATATGGATCACGGGTGAATTGGTGGTGGGTTACCCAAGGGGAATACAAAATGTAAAAGATATAAATAAAAATAAAAATATATACATTATAAAAATGTGGGAAGCAAAAAAAAAAAAATGGTGGTGGTAATATAGACTAGCCAGTCATTGCAGAAAGGAGTATGAATGGACCTCAAATAATTAAGTATATAACTATCATATGATCCAGAAATTCCACTTTTGGATATTTGTCCACAGAAAACAAAAATACTAACTTGAAAAGATACATCCATACTCATGCAGCATTAATTAGAAGAGCCTAGGCATGAAAGCAACTTAAGTGTTCATGTATGGATGACTGGCTAAAGAAAGTATGTATAAATACATAGAGTTGAATATTATTCAGCCTTTAAAAAGAATGAAATCTTGCCACTTGTAACAACATGGAGGGACTTTGAGGGCATAATACTATGTGCAATAAATTAGACAAGAAAGGCAAATCCACCTATATGTGAAATCTAAAAACAAAACAAAACCAACCAACAAACAAAAAAATCCCCCCACATCTGCAAGCTCATAGATACAGAGAACAGATTAACAGATTATTGGGCCCCAGAGGCAGGGGTTAGGGGGTCAGTGAAATGGTAATAGGGGATAAAAATCTATAAACTTACAGTCATAGGGATGTAGTATAGAGCATGGTGACTAAAGTTAATAATACTATATAGATATTTGAAACTTGCTAAGGGATAGTAAATCTTAAGTCTTATGGTAAGAAAAAAAATTGTAATGTTGTACAGTGATGGATATTAACTAGAATTATTGTGATTATTTCACAATATATATTAATATTGAATTGTTTTGGTATATATCTTAAACTAATATAATGTTATGTGTCGGTTCTATTTCAATAAGAAAAAAGCAGACTGGCTTTCTGTCTACTGACTGACTAGAAATCAGGAGAGTCAATAAAACAAATTTATTTTTCTGCCCTCTCCAACTATACATATGTCAAAACTCCTGATGACTTAAGGGATTATTTGCCTCACAAAATAAAATGCTACTAGTAGAATTATTTTTTAAATATACCTTTTAGTTTTTAAACTTTCATTGCCATTTTTCCTTTTGTAATCACAGGATGACTGTACTAGAACTCTTGAATGAAAACACCTAAATTCTCTGGTCCAAGAAACCTGAACAATGTAACACTTTTTTTAGGTTTAAAATTACAATTATTGTGAATATCATCTTTGGTTATATCATCTGTAAGTAACTGGGAATGTAAATGAAAAGAAATAAAGAAGAAATGTGTTTCTTAGTTTCATCCTGAGTGGAAATTGAGGCTCCTACCGAACACTGAAACGCTGTCTTACTGAGAAAGAGGCCTAGCAAATGTGGACAATGTTTAAAACAAAATGGTTGTTTAGAAAAGTGTTAGAGGTTTTGAAGGGAAATCACAAGTCCTCATATATACTTGATATGTGTGTACATATTTAAATACATAATATTTGCATTGTTAAGAGGAGAGTTTAGCCACTTTTCAAGTTAAATAATTCAGTCATATGCTCTTAAATGTAGTGCTATTTTTTCTATCAAAGATTATTTTTTTCCATAATAAGTGGCTAGAAAAATCTCATTTAGTTGAATCTAAGATGCTATTGGTGTGAGATGCACATTATCATTTGTACTATTAAGAAAGAAAAACAGATGTCAAATGTACAATGCCAGATTCTTGCTGATTTCAGAGATGTTAAAAATGGAAAAGCCATTTTAATATTAAACAACCATTTACGTGTCCAAAGTACTTTAAACACACAGAAATCCACTGTTTGAAGTATGCTATTGTTCCTCTGCAAAGAATAATCTGTCTCAGCACAAAATGGAAGAGAGGAGAATACAGGGGACCATGGAGATGGATCACGGGTGAATTGGTGGTGGGCTGCCCAAGGGGAATACAAAATGTAAAAGACATAAATAACAATAACAATAAATAAATAAATAAATAAAAGAACAAAGAATTGTGAAACATAGCCAAAGCAGTATTAAGAGGGAAATTAATAGCACTAAAAATGTATTCAGTTAGAGATGAGGAAAACTTTCAACCAATAATCTAATTTCTCATCTCAAGAATCCAGGATAAGAAGAGTAAAATAGACTAGCAAGCAGAAGGAAGAACACAATAAAGAGCACAAATCCATGAGTTTGAAAACTGGAAAACAACAGAGTACTCCACGTTGGCCTCCTGTGATTAATATGTTTTCAGGAGGCTGGGAAGGGCTTCCAGCTGTAGAAAGGAGAACAATTGGAAATTGATTGATTCTGTGATTCAGCCTATTGAAATGAATTTTTTGCAAAGGGATGTTGGAATGAAATCCAGTGGTTTGGCTTTGGAGGGAAAGGTCTGAATGGGAAGAATGACAAATTCTGGGATATCTCTGTAGACCAGCCCGTCTTTGGGAGGTTCCTCGTTATGCCTTAGACCCTGCATCAGAATCCTAAATGCAAGAAGTTTTTAAGCTCAACAGTGCCATATAGGAACTCAAGTAGCTGTGTGTTGGGACAATGGGGAGACACAGACTTGGAGACCGCGAGATCCAGAGCCTCCAGCATCATTCAGGTGGGAGCTTTACTCTCCCCACCACATCTCTGAAAGCCTGGTTCTTATGAGTTGCATGGGTGCAGGCAGCATTCCTTGCTCTCACTTCCTGAAAGAAATGGACCTGAGTGGCCCCTGTGCCTGGGGGCAGGCTGCAGTGGGCCTGGCTGATCACCCTCCTGGCCTGAGGCCTATAGGCCAGGAGGGAGCCGCTGGTTCCGCCTGGGGTATAAATATTCTCATCTGGGTGACACTGTGCTTGGTGGGGCTGGGCACCCAGTACTTGGCACCGGTGAGAACCTTCTCAGGGGGACCTTTTCTCCTGGGGCTCTGGTGAAGCGTGCAAGGGAAGGCTGGGTCCACACTGGGGAGAGAACTGGTGTGTGTGGTTGATCCAGCAAAATGGTGTGAAACAAGTGCTCAAAGGCCCTCATGCCCTGGACCCACATCCATCTGGGAGTTTTGGGCCTGTTGCCAGCGCTGGGGCCCTTCCCATTTCAGGAGCCAGAGCCTGAGTTGTACGCAGCCTGAGCATCTGTGCTTGCCTCCCGTGACTGCATTTTCAATGATGATTTTTTACTGAAAAGTGTACAGTGAATATGACAAACCCCGGTGTACTGACCACCGAGAGCTGTTCCTCTTTTATTTAGCTTGGTTTCTAACTTTAACAGGTAGAATGTAACAGGTAAAATGCTGAACTTCCCTTAGTCCTGCAGACCATGTCCTGCCCTCTCCCTGCTCTGGGAACTCTGAGAAAATCAATCATGAATTATTGAGTGTGTTTTCTTTTCACTTTTGTTTTCATTTGTAGCCATCTGTTTAGAGCAGATCATTCATTTATGTTTTTCAAAATTCAAGAGGAACAAAAAGTTACTCAGCAAGACGCTCCTCCTGCCTGCACTGTAGCGCAGCCTGTGCTGGGTGGGAGCAGCTGGCGGGTAGCGTGGGAGCAGTGCCTCCTGGGCCCCTGGTGGAGAGGAGCTGAGCCCTCAGCTGTGTTCCCTTTGCAGAAACACCACATGTGCCAGGGGGCCCATAGCTGTTAGGATTAAGTTTAGTTGCGAGTGACAGAAACCTCAAGCAGTAGTGGCTTCAACAAGGTACATGTCCATTTCTTTCTCTTTTACATGGGCCAAGCCTGTGGTAGGCAGCCCAAAGCTGGTAGGATAGCTCCACAACACTTAGGGGCCCATCCGCAACACAGTTCAGAGTCCAGGATGGCTGCTTGGCCTCTAGCCGCACATCCTCACTAGGTAGGAGGAAGGAAAGAGGTAGGGCCCACTGCTTCTCTTTCAGGACTGTTTCCAGAACCTACAAGTGTCATGTCCTGCACCCTCTTGTTGGGAGTTTAGTGGTGTGGACACAGGTCATTGTAAGGGGTATAGGACATGCAGTCTTGCCTGACCTTGGCTGGGTCAACTCTCACTGACATGTGGCAGCTCTATTGCTAAAGAAGGAAGGAGGACAAAAATCAAGGGACAAAAATCAAGGGGCAACTGGCAGGTTCTTCAGTGCTGCCTGAGTTTTAAATTCTTTGAATTGTTATCATAATATGATGAAAATGGGAGGTTCTGATAAATCTCTCCTCCAATACAACTACAGAAAACCTAAATTTTGCTTTCAGAAAATGTCACCATTTCATCACCAGCAGTGGGGAACCAAAACGTACCTTACTCCTAGACTGGAGACTGATGGGGTGGAGCGGGGAGAGAGTGAGGGAGTTGGTGTCAAAGTGGGAGCCTTACCAGTGAGCAGAACAGTTGGGGACTCGGCAGGTTGTGCAGGCCCATGGACCTTGCAAGGAAGGTGAGTGGGGAGCAGACCTGCCTTCATACGGCGCTGGGACTGTTGGGTTCAGTTTCAGAAATTGTGGATGCTGGTAGCACAGGTGGTGGAACACCTCTCCCCCCATCCCCTGCTGAGAGATCTGAAAGAGGCACCTGTTGCATTTGTGTACCACAAGCACCATGCACCCCAGCAAAGTGCTGCACCCTGTCCATGTACCCCACACCAGGGACAGAGCAGCAAGAAGTTGGGGCCTTAAATTCTGGGTCCAGTGAGGCAGTGGCAGAACTGTTTTGCAGAGAAAGGGCAGCAGAGGCAGTGCAACTCCTTCTGACTGGAATTTCCTCCCTCCTCATGATGCTGAGTTTTTGGGTTCCAGCTGCTGCTCTCTTCCTCACCTGCAGCCAGTTTAACAAAAAAGGTAAACAAGGACAATTAATGGCACAGCAACCCAACTGGACAAAGCAAATAAGGCAATACACAGGCCCAGGAGACAAGGAGCATCTGAACACAAGAGGAAAAGCTGAGGCAGAAGAGACGTCTAGAGACCTACATGAAGGACACAGAATTCAAGGACCTCGGGGGCCGAAGATTTTAGAATAACAACTTTTTAAAAACTCAGTGAAGTCCTGGCAGGGCAATAAACACAGAACTCAGGCGCAGGATCTTAGAAAACAGCTCCAGGAACAAAAACTAAGACTCTGAAGATGCTTTAAAAATGCAAAAAGAGATGTTGGCTGAAATGAGGACAAACATGGAAAGCATATTAAATAGACTTAAGCTGGCAGAAGAGAGAATTTTGGAAATTGAAGATACAAAAGCACGAATGACTTAGTGAAGAAAAGAGAAATAAGATCTAGGAAAAATAAACTATCAGAACTATCAGACTCCAGTAGAAGAAACCATATAATCCAGCAATACCATTTCACCCAAAGAATGTGAAAGCGCTAGCGTGGAGACACCGCACTCCTGGGTCCATTGCAGCATTGATCACGACGATGACGACCCATGGGCCCGACCTAAGTGCCCAGTGACGAATGACTGTCTCAAGACTGTGGCACCTGTACTCCACGGCATCGTACTCAGCTATTTAAAGAGATGAAATAGTGCCTTTGTGGACAAAGTGGATGGGTGTTGAGGTGATTATGCAAAGTGAAATAGTTCAGAAAGTGAAAGACAGTTCCTGGATGGCTTCACTCCTTTGTGGAATATAAATAACCAAAAACCAAACGAAGACCCGGCAAAACGACAAGAATAATTTCTAGATTCTGTGAAAAATATACTGGTGACCAGAGGGGTTCGGGGGGAGAGGTGTTTGTACTTCCAGAGTTTTCTAGGTAGGCAAACAAGGGACCAATCAAAACTTGAGTGGGAAAAGAAAGTTCTTTGAAGTGGACAAATCCCTTTCTGTGGGCCTTTTCCTCACTGACAAATCAGACAGAGGCCCGGCCACTTCCCTGGGGGTGTTTCAGAACAGGCCCCGGAAGTCACCCGCACTTTGAACTGCTCCCTGCAGAGCCAGGTGCAGCTGCACTCGAAACCTCACAGCTTGGTCCTCTGGGAGCCCAGACAGAAGCCCCTAGGGAACCTCTCAGGGGCTTCATGCCACGGCCCCACCCTGGAGGTACACGGTGGAAACACTGAGCTCCTCCCAGACCACAGACTGGGGCTCCTGGAGCCCTGACCAGGCAGCTGAGCCGGCAAAGGAAAGAACTTCCAAGAAGCAGTGGACACTAATGAACGACGTGAAGCTTCTGCAGTTAAGAGGGAGGAGGGAGAAAGGGTAAGGGATGGTGGTGGGAAAAAATGATGTCAGCCTAGTTTTATGGAAAAAAATGTTACAAATGTGACAGATCAAAAAAAAAAATGTAATCCTGGAAGAGTTGGGTTTTTTTAGGAGTTAGTCCTTGGCAGCTCATTTGATGTCATCTCTATTTTGGGTGACCTGTTTTACTAGCAGGCCAGTCATGTTCCATGAATAACTGTGTAAGTGTATAAAAAAATGAAAAATAAGGCCACATTTGGGGGCATTTGGGCAGTGCTGCGTAAATGCCGACCCTCCTCTGGCCTGCCCAGGAACCCTGGTCTCAGTGAAGCCTGAGGTCACCATCCAGCGGCCCCAGCCTGTATGGGCTGGTTGGGGGTGGAACAAGGTGGGAGGCCTGGCGGGCTTGTGACCAGGTGGTCTTGTTTGGTGGGGAAAGAAGGCAGGGGTGGGTGACCTGCCCATCTCCTGGGGGCCAGAGACAAAATGGTGCTGGCCAGGTGGGAATGGAAGAGGCTGGCAGGGGAAGGAAAGGGGGGAGAACAGTCCTTAGATTTACCTGTAGGAGGCAGCACAGCGGGTGTGATGGAATGGGGTGGTTGAGGGGAAGGCCAGGATTCTAGGTTTTTTTTTTAAGACTTTTTTTTATTTATGCATACAAGAGCTGGGGTGTAGGCCAGGGGCATGGGGGGCGGGGGGCCTGAGAGGATTCACCAGAGACAGAATGGGGAGCAGAACAGGCAGATCAACTGAAATACACTGCTGAGGTGAGCAGCGGGTGAGACAAGAGAGGTCTGCTGTGCATGTGGGAAGCTCCCTGGCCGGGGATGGAACTTGTGCTTCAGTGGCTGTGGTAGCTTCACAGTACTGAGACTAAACCCCTTGTGCTACCATGGAGGCCCCCAGGATTCTAGTTTTAACCAGCGGCCTCCATAGCAGCTTGTTTATGGTCAGGGTTGCAGAGCCAGAGGGAGGGGTAGCATGCAGTGATGTCCTTGGTTTGGCTCCTGGACCCTTCTAGCAAACTTTCTGCTTTATTGCCAAGGGCCGGCTGTAGATCAGGGTCCAGTTAGAATCCAAACCTGGTCTGAAAGCAAAGCTGTGCTTCTGGCCTGTTGGTACAGCATGGAGGGCCGGGAGGGGGCGGGGTGTGAGGTGTGAAGACCAGGCTGCCCATAGCAAAGCGGGGGGCTTTTTTGACCCATGAGGGGAAAGCTTCTAAGCCAGGCCTTGCAAGGGGGCTGAGCACTGACCCTGGTCTGCTAGGGCAAGAATGTGTATGGGGAGAGTCAACCAGAAGAGGGCGCTGGGCAAGGCTTTGCAGGATTTCAAAGCACCCAAAGACCTGCCAGAGGCCTTCAGTTGTGGAGTTCCCACCAGACCAGGTGTGTGCTCCCAGGAGGGCGCTGGGGCTCTTCACCTTCTCAGACTTGCTGGGAGCACTGGGGGCCAGAGGGTGGTTGCTCTCTGTGCTGCTGTGCAGGGGATCACGCCCAGGCAGGGCAAGTCAGGACAATTCCCCCAGGAAAGAGTGGCACCATATACAGAGATCCTTCTGAGAACAAGCGCTTACCCAAAGGTTTTGGGGGTAAGGATCCAGGTGAAGTATATAGGTAGCAGGCCTAGCAGGCCCAAGGAAGTGGCAGCTGGTCAAAGCTGGAGCATCAGGTGTGAAAGGACAGCAGGGGGAAGCAGGGGTGGGGCAGAAGGGGCTGGGTGGCAGTGGCCACACATTTGGGAGGGGCGCATCCAAATTCAGAGACCTGAAGAGCAAGTCAAGATGCGGGTAGGTGTGCCCAGTAGTGGATGGGGCCTACAGCGGGCATCAAACAGGGAGGACACAGCCAAGTGCGGGGAGGGGCATGGGAGCCCGTGGAGTCTCAGGCTCTGTGAGGCTTACAGGCGACCTTCAGCTGTTAATGGAAGCAGGCAGAGGGACACCCACCTGTGGGGTGCGATCTTCAGCTTCCTCTGCAGTCCGCCCAGGACTCCTGCACCCTGAATTGAGTGGGCCCACCCAGAGGGGAGGGGACTCTGCCAGGGGCCCCCAGGGAGGAGCCAGGCTGAGGCTCCCAGCAGATGTTCAGGAAGGGGCTGAGGCTGGGAGGGGAAAGCAGATCTTCTCACACCGGGTTCCTCTTGGAACCCCTATGTGCTCCTTTGATGGAGTGGGCTGTTGTTATAAGGGGGACTGGCTAGACTCAGATGGTCAGGAAACCAGTCTCTTTCCATGTGACAGTTCGGGTTCTATGGGGTAGCTCTGTCTGCTTCCCACTCTGTGCTAAGCATCCCCCCCCCCCCCACCCCATATGTAAGAAAGCTCCGGTCACCGGGAAGTGGTCATGTTTGTTCCCTGGCCCCTGAGCTGTGACCACTGTCTCTGGGCTTTCTGCTCTGCCCTTTCTCCTCTTCTCTCCAGGCAGCTGGTGGCAGGAAGCTGGGTTCTGCAGCCTCACCAGGGCAGGTACAATATCGGAGATGGAAGGGGGAAGAAAAGAACCCTCTGGCTTTGTGGTCTGAGCCACTGGCTCCAACCTAGCTTTTTCAATCTTGCGAGTGACATCACCAGACACTGGGTCAGCCCCATGCTCACTGCAAGGTTGGGTGTCCCGCTAAGGGGAGCACAGGGTCTAGCAGAGTCCTGGCCCTAACACCACCCCGAGACAGCCAGCCCCACCTCAGCATAACAGCCATTTCCATGAAAAAGCAAATAGCCCCACGATCACAGGAGGGCCCCAGCAGCACAAAGGGCCCTTCCCGTCCCATGGGGCAGAGAGCTAGGATCAACAGGCCAACTGCTGGCACTACGCACACATGTGGCATTTGTGCCGAGTCCTCAAGGGATGACTACACTGGCCTGAATGAAAACACTGATGCCTAGATGGGGGAAAGAGCAGGGTGACAGCTGAGCACTGCATGTCCTCAGGGGTCAGAGGGCTCTGAAAACCTTGCGGGGCAATCTAGGCACCTGGATATGGACTGCTTATTAGCTGACATCAACGCTCAGTTTGGGGGGTATAATGGGGTTACCTTAGGATACATCATTTTTTGGAGATACTGGAAAGTTGAGGAATGAAGTGCTCTGTGGGCTACAACTTACTCGCCAAGGTTTCGGGTAAACTCGTGTGCATGTGAGCTGTGTCCTCGTGAGTGTCCAGAGCAGAGAGCTCGTGTGACAAACCGGAGGTAAAACTAAGTGACTACAAGCTTATGGTGTCCACACACTCCGCCTTCACCTTGTTGCAGAATCACGTGCCTGCATTTCTCGGTCTCACCTGAAGCTGGTTCATCGCTCAAACACTGCAATTAATGAGCAATGCTCCCTCTGTCACACCTGTCCAGGCTTTTCTTAGTAAATCGAGTGGCTCCCACCTGATGCAGCAGGCCTGGCTGTGAGGACCCCCATGCCCACACTGCCCACTGAGTGCCCCACAGGAGTGGGTGCTCCCACAGACCACAGCACACCAGCACCTCCTTTTCAGGGTTTATTTCATCTGCTAACATTCATTCTTGACGTAGACAAAAACAATTAGATGATTATGACTTGCTTTTCCATCATCAACTCATTTTTTTTCTATGAATAACCAAGATTTCTTCTCAACACTTTTTTATTTTTTAATAAGAAGCTATAAATAAATAAAGCTTTAAATGCTCCTGGGTTCAAGTTAAACACTTCCAGTTCCCAAAAAGTTCACAGACTCATTGCTCAGACAATTCCGCCGTCCCAGGCTCCCCTTGAGGACGCTGACAGGCCTGCGTGGGGAGCGAGCTGTCCATTTCTGTCCTCTCAGCCCCAGGTGGGGCTGTCCCTTTCATGGCGCCCCAGCCTGTGGCACTATGAGCGATGTTGCAGGGCCCCTCCCTGCAAGGCAGGTGGCCTGAGTGGGAAGTGCTGGCGGACACTCGAGGGCTGAGGCGCCCTGCCAGCCATGCTGTCTGGTGCCACCTGCACCCAGGTGCTGGCACGAGATGGGGCCCCTTTCCAGATGCTGCAAAACAATTGAGGAGAGACCCGTGTTTCCGTTTGAATTGGGACAACGGGCCATAAGTTAAAACATTCCAATATGTACAAAACAGATCCTATGCTCAGGCCCACTCACAGGAAGTCCCTCAGATGCGTCTGGAGCCAGGCTGTAGGCCAGGTGCCCAGGGGCTTGGGTAGAACAGGGCTGAGCTTTCCACTTGCACCCGGAGTTACCACCTCCTGACGGGAGGCCCCACGTGCTCCTTCGAGCCCAGAGATCTGGACAACATGCCCCACCCTCTCCCAGGTGCACACCCACCCAGGTGAGCATAAGAGCAGCTCTCCGAACTGCCCTCCACTCCCTTCTAAGTCACTGGGGCATCCTCCTCAGCATGACACACACCCACCCGGGGGGCTCATCCTGGGCTGGGCTGGCAACCCCACTGCGATCTGTGGGCGACAGGGTGAAAGGGCCAGTCCAGGAAGCTGGAAGGCGGGGCCCTTATGCTAGAGGAGACTAAAGCTCTTCCTTCCGGGTAGGCAGCCGCTGCATTCAACACTGAAGCTTCTCCTGGCTCCCACGCCGTCATTCCAGCATGGGATGGCGGGGCCCAGTGTGATGCCAGGCAGGGAAAAAGAGCCTTGGTGGGCTCTGTTTTCTCCAGGTGGCTCTCACTGCCCTGAGACAGGGTGCCATGCAGTTCAGGTGAGAAGGGCTCACAGAACCCAGACTGCCTCTGGCCCACTCCTGTGGGAGGGCAGGTCCAGGAGAGGCCGTGAGCACAGGGATGACGGGCATGGGGACGGGTTTGCTAGGACATGGAACATGGCTTCTCCAGTCTGCAGGCTGTCAGGAACAGGCCCCGACCAGCTGGGGTGGGGGTGCAGGGAAATTTGGTGAGAGCCTGGGGGGTGGGGGAAGGTTGTATATCTGGGTACCAGGGAGCCACCAAGAGCTGTTTCCTCCAACTCTAATGGAGAATCTGAAAGCGAGAGTCCCCTCCCCCGGCCATCCATCGCCCCAAATATGGCTCATGGGCAGTGGGTGTCACGTGTGGTGCTCCAGCCGACAGAGGCCTGATGGTTATACATGGGGAACATGAAGCAGTGGGTAAGTGCCCTGAATAATGCCCAAGTGATGGAGCAGAAGGTCAGAGGAGACTGGGGACATGGGACCTCTGTCTGCAGACCCCTCTTATCAGATGGGGAAAGCCTCAGGCACAGGTGGCATCCTTGGCCACAACTTTCCATGCCTGGGGTGCCACTACCCATGGGAGTGGGGTCTTGCAGTATGGGGCCCATCTCTCCACAGGCCTCTTCAGTTTGAGGACTGCAGGAAATGGGGGAGGGTCACCCAGGAGGTGTGCTTTGATCTCCTGGCCCAGAGCATGAAGCCAGATCTGGATTTTGATCTTGGACCAAAGAGGGGAGTGGACTTCCTGGGGGCTGGACTAGATCTGGGCTTCAGAAGGGTGGGCCCTGACCTTGCAGATGGGCAGGCTGGGGTGTTCCATTACTGATGACACCTCAAGAGCTGACTGTGCTGAGGGAGGGAGCGCTTCACATAGGCCCTGTGGCATCAGGGCACGGAGGAGTCGCCCAGGTGGCCTGAGCCTGGGAAGGTGCTTGGAGTTGGTGTCGAAACTGGTCTGGGGAATAAGAGTGGGGGTGTGCATAGTGGGTGTGGGGTGCGCGCCTGCCTGGCAGGTCCACTCTCCACTCTCAACCCGACTGTCCTTTTCTCTTCAAACCTTCAGCTGTTGAGGTGGGGCCGGGGGCAGGGCGCTGCTGCCCTGGCTTGTGCAGGCTGCCTGGGGCATCCCTGGCACACGCTCCTCAGCATGGCACTGGTGGATTTCTCAGCCCCCTGGCGTGGGAGACGGCATCACCCCTGCCCATCCACCGCTTCCCCATTCCGTCCTTTCTCAGGACGCATCTACCTCGAGGTGAGCAAAACAATTTGGGATGCTCATCCCGCAGAGTTCGGGATAGGCCCGAGTGTGCTGGGCGGTCTGTCTCGCCTCCCTCTCCCGCCCTGCCCCTGCCCCTGCCCCTGCCGCCACTACCACTTCTCAATGATGTGGCTCATGTAGTCCTCGGTGGGTACGCGGCCCGGCTCCTCGGTCTCCTCCCGCGGCAGCGTCTCCTTGGCGCGGTGCAGCAGGCGCTCCTCGCGGCTCTTGAGGCGCTGCTCCCGGCGCTCCAGCTGCCGCTTGTACTGGTAGCGCTGCTGGAAGAGGTCCTTGGCGTAGTCGTAGAGCTGCATGTCTAGGTCGTTGAGCTCCTCGATGTGCCGGATGGTGTCCTCGTCCACTTCCACGCCGCCTGCCCGTGTGCTGTTATACTGCATGAAGGGCCGGATGAACTTGAGGTTGAACGTCCGCTCGAACAGGTACTGCGTCTTGCGCTGGAACTCCGTCAGGCCAAAGAAGGCCATGCCCCGCAGGTTCTTCTTGGCGCTCTCCAGCAGCAGCTGGGAGCGCTTGCCCTCAGGGATGAAGGACAGGTTGTAGCAGCCCACCAGGCTCAGGTCAGCCAGCATGCGCACCTGGCGGTTGTTGGCCAGGTTGTAGGGGCAGTCCATGAACTCCTGCAGCGTGCAGCCCGACCAGTCTGTGCCCTCGTAGCAGGGGGGCAGCTCCTCGGGTGTGGGTGTGCGCCCATCGCACATGTGCAGTGAGGTCTTCCAGGTGGCCCCCCGCTGCACGTGCCGCCACTCGCTCAGGTAGCGCGACACGGGGTCCCGAAGCAGGGTGATGTAATAGAACTTCCTGCAACGAGACGGGGACAGAGGTCAGGTGAGGTGACCAGCGGGTGTGTTTGGGAGGCACCAGGCAATGCTCTGGAGTGAAGGGGGCAGGGGTGAGAGCTCTAAGTCTCACTGCTCTAGGTCTACATTGTGGGACCCCAGAGAAGTGACTTCACCTCTGATACTACATTTAACTCTCAAGACGACCACTTTTGAATGAGACGCCCAGGATCTGGGAAGACCCGCCCCGGGCACAGGGCCGCTATCAAGCTGTCCTCGGTGTGACCACCCGTGTCCTCAGGGCCTGGCCACACTGTCCTCCTGGACCAGAGTCTCCTTGGGAGCCTTCCCCTGAACCCCCAGTGTACTCCTGCCTGCTCACCCCTCAAGAGGAAGAACCCGACTGCTCTGCTAGGGGTGCAGTAGAGTGGCCCGGCGCCCACAGTGCCTGGAACCAGCGGTTTAAAGAGACGAAGTGGCAGGCTCGGTCCACCAAGGGGCACTCACCAGAAATCTCTGGCAGTCCTAGGCCACAGGATGCCTGGCAGGCCGTGGTCAGGGCCTCCTCTGTGTGTCAGGGCCCACCCCACCCTGGGCTCCAGTGGGAGGGCACAAGAGGTGACCTAGCAGAGGGCCCCTGGTGAACTGCAATTCATCATCTATGTTGTCTCCAGGGCCTATGCCACGCTCGTGGAGAAAGGCATCCCTCAAGATAGCACCTCCCCACACAGCCTGGAAGGGGCCTCTGTATGGTGGGAGACTTGACTCAAGAAGGCTCCGCTCCCTCCATCCCCTCTCTGTGACAGGTGCTGACCCGATGGCTCCGGGACACCATGCCATGGGGTAGCTGTCAGAAGTTCCAGGCAGGCAAGCTAGAATGTCCTCATGAGAGGGTCCCCACTCTGGGGTGTCCACACTGCCCCCTCCTCATTGAGGCTCAACAAAAGCACCCAACCCCATCACTGCTGTCACCCCACACTGCTGACACTGAGGAGAATTTGCCCTCAGACCCCTGGACCACACAACTAGCTGTTGTGATCCAATTTCTTCAACTTGCCTTAAAAGACTTCCACAGATGCAGCAAAGCGAAACTGCAAGTTAACCACATGCAGGTGGGTGACACCTTGTCCTTAGGTAGCCTCTCAGCCAGCGATGACCAGAACACAACCAGCCAGAATATAACCAAGAGCATTGGCAGGAGAAGGCCACAGGGTTCTCTCAAAATTAAGGTGCAACAATGAGGACGTTTGGTGAAAGGATCAAGATTTCAATTTACTGACTGAATTGGGACTAACCAATTATAATTTACCAGATTGCCTTTTTCCTAATCGTATTTTAACCCTTAAAAAACTTCTGTCCACTTCAGGCTAGAGGCAGATTTGTGGTTTTCCTTCTGCCTCTTTTCAGTCAACCGCTCAATAAATCCTTTGCTTTCCTCAAGTTGAGCCAGTGCCATGTTGAGCAGTGCAACCTTGCCCTGTGGGAGGGCTCTGGGGGGCACAGAGTCCACTGCCAGTGCCCTGACCTGACCACATCTCCCAGGGGAGGAGGGGAACCTGTAGGATGGGCACGGGAACCAGCGAGGGCAAAGGCTGCCACTCCTGCCTACGGGAGGCCTATTCGGAAAACTGTAGTGGTGTTCTGAAGCACCTTCTTAGGTTTTTTGGGTCCCCCTGCAGGGCCTGGGGGAGGTAGCTAGGTGACGGTTCCAGGTCTGGGCAGCTGTTGGCCCCTGACTGTCCCCACAACTCTCAGATTCCTGTGTGCCTGAGGAGAACAGGTGTGCACCTTATGCTGGAGCTACGACTGATGGGGACCCTGCCTGAGAGGCAGGGTCACCTGTCTCCCAGGTTCCTCTTCTCATAGCCCAGAGAGGGTATGTGGCTTAGCCAGTCATCTAGCAGTTCTGAGGTGGGGTGCAAGGGGAGGGAGGAGCCCATGCTGTCTGACTTGAAGACCCACCCATGCCTGGGCAGGGAGCGCTGCGTCTTTGAGGGTTGTGTGCCCCATGGATGGGATTGCTGAGGGGTCTCCCTGTGCTGGTGTAGCAGGCAGGTTCCAGGTGATGGGCATGATCCCTCTGTTCCTTGTAGTTTCCTGTTTGTGCTCCCCGGCGGAGCTGATCTGATCTGCTGGGGCTCATGCTGACCCCTGCTCACTGCATGCCTGGATGCTGGCCGGGCTGCACAGGCACGCACACACGGCTGGAGTGACTGGGAGGGAAGTTAGGATGGGGCACGGCGCACCCTCTTGTTCAGGTCCTCCGAGTCTGTCTTCCAGATGTGGCCTGTGGTGGACACAAAGGACCCAGGTCACCACCCAGCTCCTACCTGGACAGCGAGGGAGCCCCTATTGGGCACACGCCTGTAGACTTTCCGCCTCCTCAGGCGTTCAGGCCTCCTCTGCCTCACCCACCCTGGCCCTCACTCGCTCTGCCATCACGACACAGCCTGTGTCCACACAGCTCTGCCCAGAAGCCTTCTCTCCCTTCTCCCTTCACCTGCCCTCTTTGCCCACTACATGCACCGCAAACAACAAGCCATTAGGTTCTGATTTGTCTGCTAGAAGGGGAAGCATGGCAGTGACCAGAGCAGGCAGAAGGCCGGGGGTGGCGTAGATCAGAAGACCCCAGAAGACTGACCCTCCACATTGGGCAGCTCCCTGTCCAGGACAAAACCTGACGTGTGTTCTCCGAGATGCTCATAGCTCAGCTATGAGACGGGGAAGGGGCTAAACTAAACTAGCTGCAAACTCAATAGTGTCCCAGGCCCTGCCCAGAAGTGCCAGACATCTGCCACCAACAAATCTAACCTCTGCCCTAGCCCCCATGACACAGCAGGGCAAGCGCTTCCTGTAACGACATCTGGCACGCCCCCCCCCCCAAAACAGGATGTTTTGCCCATCAAGCGCCAGCATGATCTACCAGGTGATCCCGGTACTAACCAATTAGGTTTCCAGGAAAAGGGGAAGAGCTGATATAGGAAACCACAAATTGGAGCATATAATTCAGAGTGCAGTGGCTCACAGGGCCCATAAAATGGATGTGGGGAACAGACCCAGGACTACAGAGAAGCAGCTAGACAGAAAAAACAGAACAGGTAGAAGACTGGTAATCGAATGGGACCTAACTTCTCTATAGCAACAGCATATTTTAAAAGCCAACAGATTAATGGCTTCCACAGGCTGAGGGAAAGCAACCAACTAGATCTCAAACCCAGTTGAATGATCAACCAGTGTGAGGGGACAGTAGAGATATTTTCAGACATGCAAGGATTTAGGCAATGTTTTCCATGAACACTGCTTTCGGAAGATATTGGAGTATGCGTCTCATTTTACTAAATGAGAAAACAAAACAAAGTAAGGGAGCCAGGAGCCCCAAACCAGGAGAGCGTTATGATGGCTGCTGTGAAGCCAGCTGGGTCTGCTGGGAGCAGAGGGATGGGGGTCGCAGGGGGAAAAAGGCACCAAGAGATCACCTGACACAGCAGAGCATTGGTGGGAAAAAGAACGGTAAGGTACATGCAGATGTCTGGAATCACTTGCAAAAAAAATAAGTCTATGAAGATAGAAAACAAAGCAAAGTGGAAAAGACAATCATTAATTCCAGGAAAAACAAAAGTCACTAAACAGTTACATAAAAATGAGGGGTACAGCTAGGTTGAAAAGTAAACCCTGGTTTTAGAGACTTTATGTAAACAGTAATTATTGATTTAACCAACATGAGCTTTATCTCTGCTTGAAGGACAGTTGAGGTACACAGACAAAGACACATAAGGACATAAAGACACTTAATTTTCATCCACCACAACAGAAAGCAAACAGACAATGCTTACACCAAAAAGTTAAGAAATAGCACTGTGAATTAGAAATATGGCGGGTAAATACACAAAGAATGTCATAAAGAGCTGCAAGTGGATTTTTTTTTTAATTTTTTTTTTAAATTTATACATACACCAGGGGTACAGGCCAGAGGTGTGGGGCGGCGAGAGGGTTCACCAGAGACGGAGCGGGGAGCAGAACAGGCAGATCAGAAATACACTGCTGAGGGGAGCAGCGGGCAAGGCAGGAGAGGTCTGCCGCACCATGTGGGATTCTCCCCGCCTGGGCGTCGAACTTGCGTCGCCGCTGCCGACAGCTCCACAGCGCAGCGCTTAACCGCTGTGCCACCGGGAAGGCCCTGCAAGTGGATTTTTGCAAGAGGATGGACAGGAAAAAGAGATCTGCAGCTTTCTGTCACAAGCCACTTAAAACTATTTGTCTTTAAGCATGTGTATGAATTATTACATATTTTTTAAAGATTTCTTTATTCATGCATACAAGAGTAGTGTATAGGCCAGAGGTGTGGGGGATGAGAGGATTCACCAGAGACAGAATGGGGAGCGAAACAGGCAGATCTACCTAAATACACTGATGAGGGGAGCAGTGGGCCAGACAGGAGAGGTCTACTGTGCCATGTGGTTTATCTCCCTGGTGGGGGATGGAACTCGTGCTGCAGTGGCTGCAATAGCTTTGTAGTGCTGAGACTTAACCCCCACCACCAGGGAGCTCTGTATAAATTATTTTAACTAGAAAAATGAAAACAATGAGGAGACTGTCTCCAGAAACATATGGAATGATACTCCGCTTCATGAGTCACCGAGGAAATGAAACACTAAGCCACAATGGGCTATCTATTGGAAAGGCAACAGATAACCTGGGCACCAACGTGGGCACTGCCAGCTCTCCATACCGCTACTGGACGTGACTGGGGCAGGACAGCGATGCCGGAGGGGCAGGGAAGAAGGACTGAAGACACTTGGACATGGTGGGCACCAGAGGCAGGAAAGCTAAAGGCAGGCACACTCACCCCAGGGCCCTCGATTCTGCTCCTAGGCCCACACCTCAGAACCCTCTTGGTGCAGACTGGTACACAAGGATGAGAGGTTTGTGCTGCAGTGCGTGGCTGGGGACGCTCCCAAACGTCCACTACCGGCAACAGGGTGATCTGTTCTTCCAGTGGACACTGCTCCGTGACAGGAAACCAACCCAGTTACTCACAGCAACTCAGGTGTTACTGATGAGTGAGATATTGCAGAGAAAATTAAGCCAGTTAAGAAAATAGGAGTATAAATGTAAGAGGGTACAAAGATATCGTTTATCAAGTGCAGTTTTTAAAAACTGAAGAGTCCCCCAGGGCTCTTTTGTGACTACGACCCTAGTTCTCCTGCAGTGAATGTCTATTGGGCGTGACGCAGTAGTATTTCTTTTAAATAAAAAGGCTTTGTGATTCCAGCTGTAAGCAACAGTGTCCTCACCCACTGTTTTCAATAGACAAACCTACTTAGTGATATTCACCTGTGCTGAAGTTACTTTAAAAAGTGATGAGATAGTACCCAGGAACAGTCAGGCCAGAGGTTAACCTCAGTGTGTTCTGGAAGGCGAGGAGGGCACACGGCACTTTCAAGCCCTTGTTGTCAGGGCAGGCAGCGAGCGCACAGGAGTTGTGTTTATTTCTTTGTTATGTACATCCTGCAAGTTCTTTTGTGTGTCCCAAACACTTTGTGATACGGTAAAGAGCTTAAACGGACTCTCGACACAGTCTAAGGACCCCCACTGGCCTTCTGGGTTCCCTGAAGCTCCCCCGCGCCCCAACCTTTGCTCTGATGTCAGGACCCACAGAAAAGAACAAGCCTCTGTCCACAATGCTCCTCCTGCCTCTGGTGCCCACCATGTCCAGGCGTCTTTAGTCCTCCCTCCCTGCCGCTCAGCTGCAGCAGCAAGCAGGGCAAGGGTCGACAGAGGGATGGAGGGGCCTCCTGTGACCTGTGAGGTAACTGCGTCAATGCGCGTGCTGCTCTGTGCAATGCTTTCCTATCCAGCAGGGTCTTGGGAGAGTCAACAGGCCAGCTCCACTCAGGGCAGCACACCTTCACTGCTGCCCATCTCAACTCAGGGGTTTAGTGCAAATTATGCTCTTCCACAGTGGCCGATTTCTGGTACCTTCTCTGAGCACGTTCTAAACCATGTCCTGGCTTAAGTGGATGCCCTTGGTACCCTGACCTCCAGTCTTATGGAGCACTACTGCCAGCTACACACTGGGACAGGCCCAGAAATCAGCCAAGGTGTGTCCCAGCCCTCACAGACAGCACTGTCACCCCTGCACAGGCAGGGACCAGAGGGATGACTGAGGCTGTGTCCATGCCTTCCTCTGAGGCTTCTGGCACTACTGGCTGTTTACCACTACCTGGTCAGTGTCCTGCACTGTCCACTGGTGGTGGCAGGATGTGGTACAAGGCCCTCCCACAGGCACCCCTTGGTAGTCATATGCACACTTCTGTGCAGCCACGTGTGCCATAGCTATAGACCCCGGCCCTCCCTCCTCAGGCACAAGGGGCACACCCTCTTAAGGCAGGCCGTGTACTGTGGCCTAAGTGCTGAGACAGCCACAACATCCAGGCCCGGAGGCCAGGAGAGACTCAGCAGATGCCTTCACTTCCCTGGGAGTCCGACAGGGGCCACAGCAATGTGCCCAGGCCCAATTCAGCAGGACCATGGCAAACCTCGGCCGAGAGTGCACGCAGGGCCTGTGCAGTGTCTGGGACTGGGCCAAGGAACACAGGAAGGGTGTCTCTCAGCCTCAAACACAGAAGTTGCTCATGGGATTCGGGCCGCACAGCTGTCACACTGGCCCTGATTGGGAATGACTGTGGTCTGGTGTGAGTGTGTGGGGGAGTTGGGTGAATAAGGGATGAGGAAAGCCAGCTGCTCCCGTCTCCCCCCGCCCCCAATTTTCAGTAAGGGACATGATCAGCAGCACAGCCCTGGTTACTGGGACTACAGAACAAAGCAGACACTTCGGCCTTGCACTGAGGGCCAGTCCAGGGCCAGTCCAGGGCCCGTCCAGGGCCCAAAAGCAGGAACCGCTTTCAGTTATGTGGTCCCCAAGTGCTCTGGGCTGGGGAGGGTAGAAACGATGACAGAAATGGTGACAAATGATGCTGAAGACCAAGGGAACTTGGAAGCATGAATGTCAAATGGTGAGGTCAGAGATGGGGGGGCACACCCTTGAGAAGGGGGGCTGAAGAAAAGGCAGGGCCAGAAAAAGGAGGGTCTCAATTCATTTTTAAGTAAAAAAGCTTGGATGGTAATGGCACCAAGTGCAAAACTCACATGCATTTCTAAAATAAAATATGGGACATCAAAGAAATTGCACGCTGTGGAAAAATTCCAGTCTGCAGAGCTGCAACTACTCCCAGTGGTCTGGAGGACCACGGCCCACAGTGTGCATTCTCAGGGCTGACGGTGCTGCTTCCGAGCTTTCTGCATCTGAAACTGTTGTGATGTTTCTGTGCACTGGTCCAGTGCGCCCAGTCATGCCCCTTTCTACTGGCAAGGGCTGTGTTTGGTTCTTAGGTCCAAACACTACTGACAGGGAGTGGCCGGTTCTTAAGTTTGAGGAGCCTGAGTGCTTCTGGGACAGCTGGCCCAAGGAGGCCCGGCTCAGTCTAGAATACATGCGCCAGCCTCTGGGAAATCCTGCAAGGCTGGTGGGTGGGCTTGGAGCTCCTTCTGGGAAGGGGTAGAGGGCACATGGGTGATGGCTGAGAGCCTCACAGGGCTGGGGCCAGGGAGTGGGCTGCTTCCTGTCACCTGCCTGTGGGCAGCAGGTAGGCTCTGGGGTCACTCGCATTTTAGCACAATGTGGAAAATGGGCTTAAGGGGAAGACACCGAACCCCAGCTAGGACACCTGCAGAAATGGAACTGCTGTCCAGGGGCACTGGTCCTCACCTCTCCCAAGAGCTACACAGGGTCCAGAGGGGACTTCGTCACCCCTTCCCTGCCTTGAGATTGCGTCAACCTACCTAACTCTTGACTCTCCTTTGAACCCAGGATTCCAACCAGAAAAGCGATTTTACACCTGGTCCAGGCTGTGCAAAGTTCAGAACTGGGTGGGTGCAGAGTTCTGGGGCTCCAGGAAGAGGCTGTCCTCACAGCAAGGGCTGAGATGTGGTGAAGCCAAACAGGATGTTGGCTGTGTGCCGGCTACATGGCGAGACGTGGGTACAGGAGGACCCTGACACACAGCAGGCTGTCCCGCAGCCAGGGAGTCGGGTGTTTATGTCACTGAAGATGGCCATGCCCAGGCAGACAGTGACAAGCTGCCTGAGATCGCCACCAGGATGGACGGTGCTATCAGTGACTGTGTCGGGAGGGAGGGATTGTAGGGGACAGAACAGCAGAGAGTTCAGTGAGCTCTGCCCCCTCACCTCCTCTTCTGGGATGTAGGACTCTGAGGGAAGGGGCTTTGCGACCAAGCCTCTAAATTTAAGACTCCAAAACAAAGATGGATCTCTCAACCAGTGCCCACAGGGTTATAGCTGCCTAATTATGGGTGAGGACACTGTTATTTAGAGTAGGAATCACAAAGCCTTTTTATTTAAAAGAAATATTGCTGCGTCACTTACGAGAGTCACTGAGGGAGGACTAGGGTCACAGTCACAGAAGAGCCCTGGGGGACTGGCATCAAGTCAGCAACAGGAATTTGTTGCCACTCTCTCCCTGGAGGAGTGTCTGGGTTCCAAAGAGCCAGGGATGCTCTGGGAGGGGCATCTGAGCCCCCTTCCTCTGTCCTTAGGGCTCCTAGGGCCTGCATGATGTCAAAAGCCAAACTGTGAAGTCAGGCCCCAGATGATCAGTGTTGATAAAACTGTATTCTAAGAGGCATCCAGAAATGCAGAGGGGGCTTGGGTGTGCGGGAGCTGGCCGGCTCTCCAGCCCTGCCTGGGGAGCGCCTGCTCCCTGTGCCCTGCTCCAGGGACTGCCCCATCCCAGGGCCTGTGGGTGTCACAGGCAGAGGAGTGGGTTCCATGTCACAGGAAGGAAACAACCATCTTTGGGGGTGGCTAGAAACAGGAGCCCCAGCACAAACTGCCTGGGCCAGTCCTCATCCTCGTCAGACACTGTGGCCCTGCTCGGAGGCACGTGTGTCAGGCAGTCAGACACCACAGCACAGTATCCAGATGGGAGACCAAGTGTCTCAGAAAAGCGAAAATCTGATTTTAGCTCCGGTTCCCACAGAGAGGAGGAAGTAGCTGAATGCCCTGGGCAGGGCTGGCGCCCCCTCCTCCCTGATTGGAAGGGGCCCAGAGGTCAGCCTCCCAGGCTGGTTGTCAGCCGTGGTCACCTGGTCCCTGAATTAGGAGGGCCTGTCTAGGGGCAGGCTGAAGGGAGAGGCAGGGAGAGGCAGCCATGTCAGCCAGAGGGTGTCTGGGAGGGCCAGTTCCTGGGCAGCACAAGTGGGAATCAGCGCCTGACGTGGGAACAGATTCTCCAGCTGCCATCGCCCCTGCTACTTGCAGGAACACCTGGAGCCTCTAGCGCTGAACTGGTGGGGGCAGACTGGAGGTGCTCTTCAAGTGCAGCATAGAAAGTGCTGATCTAAGCCCTCCCCTTCCTGGCCAGCTGTCCACAGAGCAACTGTGAACTCAGTGTTGTCACTGTGAAGTAACCGCTTCTTTAAGTAACTGTTACTTTTATTATTCTGCTTCCAAAAATACCTGGGTCTGAAAGGCAGACACAGTGGGCAGGTGTGGTCAGCTCTACCCCTCCCTGCCGCCTGCCTGCCCCACAGGGCTCCCAGGGCAGCCAGAGTCCGCTGCTGACAGTCTTAGGAAAATCACCAGAATGCACGCTATGGGTGGGCAAAAGCTGACCCCACCCAGGGCCCTAGCCAATGCAAAGCATCTTGAGGTCTGGGTCATCATCCCAGTTGGAGAGGTAGGGAGGCCAGAGACAGGCCCAAGACCTCCTGGCTCCCCGAGGGTGGGCTGTGCTCAGAGCTGACTGCTGAGGTCTTGCCCTCTGCTGGTCTCATAGCTCGGCTTCTTGCCCCGCTGCCACCAGCAAGAAGGGGAAGGTGCCTGGGCTCACAGTGAGCTGAATGAATTCTTACAGACAGTGGGAAGAGAGTCCAGCTAGCCGGGGTGACACACACACGGGCCCGCAGGTGACTCCACAGGCTTAGGAAGCACCATGCAAGTCCCTGAGGAAGCAGTCCAGAGATGTTCTGCCACCAGCTGTGGCTGTGTGACGAGCTCTGCCATCAAGATGTCCTGAGAGACACTGTCTTCATTCTGTTCACCTGCTGGCTGGGATGTGACTATAATGTCAGCTCCAGCAGTCATTTTGGACCATGAAGCAGAAGTGCTGCTTTCTGGGTATGACAGCTGACAGCCTGGGGCTGCGGAACTTCCTGTGGCCACGCCAGCAGCCTGGCCTGCCTCAGCTGGGCTCCTTTCAAGAGAGTAATCTTTCAGAGAGACCCATTTTGGTCTCTGGAACAAATCCATCTGGTTCGGGGTTAACGCACTAAGGACCTGGGCACTGTGAGAGGGTAAGCTCCAGGGATGGGCCTGCTAGGTGTAGGTTGGGGTTTGGGTGCCAGGGGTTCAATAATATCCCAATGAATTTACTAAACCCTTGAAGCTTCACTCTGGTCATCCTGTGTGTATCACGCAGACACGTGTTATATACCAAGCACCCTGTAGGAAGGACATATTTCCATTTTGCAGATACGGAAACTGAAGCCCAGAGAGGTTAAAAGGCAAACCTGGCCACAGAGCTGGCTGGCATCGGGGCTGGATTCTGGGTCCCCCCTGGACCCAGGCTGTAATCTGAGGCGGGTTCATCTGCTGAACACCTACCAAGCACAGCCAGGACAGTGGCATTTTAGACTAAACTGTGGACAGAGGTTATGCCTTTCTTGGGCATAGTGGTAAGGAAGTCAGAGTGCTGCGCGTAGGGCACACACACATCCAGGCCTGCAGCAGGACATGCGGACTCTGAGCTCAGACAGCACAGAGCAATGGGCTTGTCCTGACATGGGGCCCCTGGGCGTCCATCAAGAGGCAGGGCTAGAGCCAAAGCCCTGGACTTTGGCCAACCCAGAAGGACCAAAGGTGCTGCCTCTCTGACCCCTCCCAATGATGGCAGAAGCCACAGTGCTAGGGCGGGGTCATGACAGCACTCCTGCCTTTTGTGGGAAAGCCAGGGGCGGAGACCCCGAGGCAGAGGCATGTGAGCATGCTAGAGTCTCGCAGGGCTTGTGTATCACCACAAAGGCGGGGGGCGGGGGGGGAGGGAGTCCCCACCACCTGGTACCTCAGTGGTTCTGTCTCTCCCTTCCTTACCCTGTCACATAGTGCAGTTTGGAGGGAGAAGCAAGTGTCCCCCAAGAGCTCTCACCGCCCCTTACATAGGCCTAAGACCTTCCCACTTCAGGGCCTCTGGGGTTCAAGGTCTGAGGCAGCTCAGGATTTAAAGAGTGGTGGTCTGGTCCCAGCATGCAGTGCACCCCTTGCACCTGACGGCTGGTTTGCACACCTTAGCCTGGCACCAGGCCCTCACTGATGGGAGAAGCCAGCAGAACAAAGAGACATGTAAGCTGAGCTCCTCTGGGGGGGGTGTGCCAGAGGCCCGCTGCGGGGGGGATGGGGGCGGGGGGGGGGTTTGTGGGCTGTTTGACCAAGGTCCTTGGGATGGGGCATTCCAACAAGCTCCCAACAGCAAAAGGCCCCTCCCCAGGCCTCCCCCGCCTGCATACCTCCTGCTGGGTAAGTCTTGCCTCCAGTTTCAACAACTGTCTTCCTACCCATACAGGCAGCCCAGGATGCCCATTACTGCTGGTGCAGGCTCAAGCCTGGCCCTCTCTCACATAAGGGTGGTGCTGGGAGCCCCCAAATAGCTATCCAGTAAAGAGGTGGAGAATGCAAAGGAGCCAGGCGGTGAACACACAGGTACTCTCAGCAGCTGGGAAATCTGAACTGTGGTGCTCTCATGGAGGGGGCAGGTACAATGTCCGACTGCTAGCACTCCTACCTGCAGAGAACCACTGGCTCCTCAGCCTCAGTTTCTCCCTCCCTTAGCCCCTAGGCTCCTGCCAGGACTCGGTGAGAGAGCTTACAGGCCAGAAACCTGTGACGGTGAGGCCAGCACAGCCTGGCCCCCCTCCATGCCTCCAGGCTCAGCACCTGCTTGGGCTTTTTCCCCTCCTCCTGCCTCAGAAGCGCCAGCTGTGCAGCCCTGCAGCCCCCTCCTGCAGCATCTGGAAGGGGTAGAAATGTGGCCTTGAAGGTCCCAGATAATCAAGGCTGAGGAAGGAAGGCCAGTGCCAAAGTGGATCAGAGCCAGGCGGGGCCGTGTGGAGCGTGAGCCGAGGCTGCAGGGCGGGCAGGGCAGGGGCGTGCCCCACTGCGCAGACTGGAGCTCATCCAAGTGCAGGGGTCCGTGAAGAAAGGAAAGGAAGCTGTGGTTTCAATAAGGAAAGGACATTGTTTTAAAGCAGTGGGAAAAATGAAATTTCCATCCTTGTTTCAAAATTCCAAATTGTTGAAAAAATATCAAGAAAAACAAGCTTTACTAGCTGAGGTTTAGGAAATACCTTAACAATCCCCTTCCTGCTCCCCTGACAGCACCCGCATTTCTGTCGGTGGGTGAAACCTTCCCTCACTTTACCAACCAAGTTGGTAAGCTTCAGGAAACAGAGACGCGTGCCCTGAAGACCCCGGCAGACAGAGACACTGAGGCTATGCTCCCAGTAGGCTGAGGATGGAAAGGGGGAACCCAGTCGGGGGGGCCCTCTGAGTGCATTGCAGGGGCCTAAATCCCACCTCTCCCTGCCAAGTCACCAGGAAGTGGGCTCCACGCCTGGGGGAAGTCACAGCTTTTCCTCCCAGGCTCCTTGGCTTTGACAGTCTCATTGGATTCTCACAAGGCCCTCGGCAGACTTCCTGTGGCTTAATCATCAGGCCAACATCACTTGGGGAGCTGTGCAGGCCATAAGCCAGGGTTGTGGTGCCATGGTTCAGATGTGGCTACAGATGGGCTCTTCTTACTGGACTAGTGCCTGTTGCTCCCAATTCTTGCAAGGTGGCCAGGTCTGGAAACTGGGCCGGGGGTGCACTGCCCATGAAGGCGCAGGTGAGCCTCCTTCCCTGGAGATGCACCTCCAGCCCCAGGCAGGGACAGGCCACCATGCCTGGAGGGGGTGCATGAAACCTGCAGTAGGGGACCTTGCAAAGCCATTTTGCACTAGCACTGAGGTACCTGGGGAGCTGGGTGCTGAGGGGTGGGCTCCCAAGACCTAGGAAGTGCCCCTTAAAGCTATCAGGGGGTCTGGAAGCCCCGCCCAAGGTCAGAGTCACAGGAAAACATGTGGCAAGGTCTTTAGGTGAGGGAAGCCAGTGAGGCTGGGTGCGTCTTTGCAGAGATGTCCTCTCCAATGAGGGAAGGACTGGCTGCTGGTTTTCTGGAAGCCTGCCCCCTATCCCCGAACCCACCATGGCCAGGCCAGCTCCAGCCCTGAACTCCTGACTGAGTCTGGAAAGTGCCACTATGTGGAGTCTGGGGGAGAGCAGTAGGGAGTGTGATCTACCGTCTTATGTCCGTCCCCTGCCTCCAGCTCCACCACGAGCGAGCGAGCGCTGCCAGTTCTCTGGCAGTGCACCAGCTAAGTGCTGACCGGGGGTAAGTGCAGTCAGGTCTCCAGGGCTCCACAGAGCTGCTCACAGGGGCAGGAAGGCTGCCATTCATTTCCACGCCCGCCTGCCTGGGACTTCCTGGCTCCTGACACCAGCAGGTGTGTTCCGCCTGAACACACGCATACCTGGGGTAAGAGGAAGGTGAGTGTGCCACCCTGCACCTACCCTGGGTGGGGCCGTGTGCCAGCTGACTCGGCCTGACCTGCTTCCAGAACCTTGGAATCTTGTCATCAGCTTGAATCCTGGCCAAGAGCTCTTGGGCTCACTCTGCCTAACGTCGGCTGAGGACGTTACCAGGGATTCGAATTGTTCCTTGTTCGTGACCTCACAGTCTGCAGACTCGTCGTGGCTGTCTGGGCCTGAGGAAGGACTCGGAGGCCTGTGGGAGGGGCAGCAGGCAGCAACAGGCGTGACCAGGGTGTGTAGCACACATGCTGGCTCAACCTGCTCCCACATTTCGCTAGCCAATGCTAGCCCCTGGGTTTCGGTCTCTGTGCCAGGGACATGCAGCCAGGCCCGAGCACAGAGGCCTGTGCGGCACACTTGTCAGGGCAGAGCAGCTGGGGGGTGGGGGGGGAGGGGATCATTCAATCTCAGGGTCACAGCATGTTGTATCTGTGCCGGGGCCTCCCCAGCAAGTGGAACTCTGCAATGACACTGGGAGCACCTTCGTGTGCTCCATCAGCAAGAGCCCACATCAAAATTTGTGTTAAACTGAATGCCAATTTTGGAAAAGACTAAATCCAGTACAGAGGCAAGACAAGCACAGCGCATGCCAAATGCAAAGGGGCTTGTCCCGGGGGCAGCTTTTCCTTCTGCTTTTTTTTTTTTTTGTTCCCATTTTATATAACCAAGCATGTATTACACAACAAACTAGATTAAGTTTTTTAATGTGCCTGATCCATCTCATCTTACAAGAAGTGGCGAGTCACAGGCTAGAGGCTCTGGGCTCCCCCGCCTGTCGTCTGGATGTCTCCACAGCCGTGAGAACACCAGTTATCACGTCGGAGGTCAGGAGGGCTGGCTCCAAGCTGCACACCCCTCTTCCCTGCAGCTCAGGCGAATCTTGATTACCTACCACATGGCCCCGGGGAGTCTCTGAATAAAACCCCACAGAACCCCCATCCCGTGTGTGCACGTGTCGGCACAAGTACAGAGCAGGCCGGGAGGCAGCCTCACGTGCTCTTTGAACATAAATTATTTTTCCCAGACAGAGAAATTCAGAGCTTCAACAGCACACTCTGGACACTAACAATGATGTCCCACTTCTCCATCCCGAGGTCCCTCCGCCCCAGCTCTGCTTTACTGAGGGACAACCACTTCTTGCTGGTATGTGGGGAGACCTACCACCTTACCCTTGGTCCTGGGGGCTGGGTAAGATGAACCTTTTCAGAACTAGAAGCCTGCCATCATGTTCTGTGGTCGGGAGGCAAGAGAAGGGAGGCCGTGGCTTGGTGCAGGGAGTGGGGCACAGCAGCCAGTCACGACTCACTTCATCCCACAACCCTTGTGGTGGGTATGACTATCAGACCCCTCCACAGATGGGCAAACTGAGGCTCAGGGTTGGTGGCCAAAGTCTCCCATGTAGCAAGGGTGTCTGCGCCTGATGTGTGTCTGCCCCGAAGAGGAGCAGGTACAGGCGCCCCGAGAACTGTGCGCACTGGCATCGGCACCAGGATCCGGGTCGGCTAACTGGCCAAGAAAGAGCTCTGCCTCTTAGCACATGTGTGGCCCAGACAAGAGCCCCAAGGAATGTCTCCAGCAGCTGTCTCCTCACTGCATGACACAGACAGCACGCCTCCTAGAGTCAACAGCACAGCACCCCACGCAAGGGCAACCCAGCCCAGGGACTCCCAACCCACCCTGAGGGAGGGAACGGAGGGCCACTAGAGATGGCAACAGCCAGACTGACCTCACCTGCTCTTGCCAACTGGGGTTGGGACAATGGGAGAAGATACAAGAGACAGAAAGAGAGAAATCATGTCAAAAATTAGAGCCATAAATAGCCCAATAACCTTAAAAAAAAAAAAATCAAAGCAGTGATTCAAAATTTTCCTACAAATATTTAAAACTGAGGAATGCCTGCAGCTTAATTTCAAACAGTTCTGCCAAAAATCAAAAAACAAACAAAAGACCAAAAAAAACACCAAACCCCAAGTTAAACTAAACCAAACTAAAAAACAAACACTTAAGTATATAAACCTGTGTACACATACGTGTAAGCCCATGTACATATACAGACGTGCACAGACACGCAGAGAGCAAGAGAGGACACAGATGGACAAGCACGTGTGCCCAAGTGGCAAACACTGACAATCAGTGTGTCCAGGTAGAAGGACCAAGGCTTCCTACTGTTTCAATTATTTTGTAGATTTGACAGTTACGGAAATAAAAAGTGTGTTGGGGTAGAGAAAATTCCAAGCTGTTTCTGCCAAATTTTTAAAGAGAAAATTATCCAACTTTGTGCAAACTCCTTTGGGTAACACTAAAGATGTAAAAACACTGCCCCACTGAATTCTTTTAAGACCAACATAACCCTAACACCAAAATCAGACAAACACATGAAAGTAAAGGGAAATTATAGCCCTTTTCATTAATAATGGAGGTTAAGAAAAAAAAAATCCAAACAAAAAAATCTCATCATGTCAACCCCATCAGCATATATGACAGACAGATGCAGAAGAAGCACTTGAAGTACCTATTTATGATAAAAACCAGCGGAGTGGAGGAACAGAAGAGAATTCCCTTAGCTCAGTGAAGTATCCAAGATAACTCAGACCCCACACAGTCCTCCCAGGGAAGAACAGATGCATTCCTGATAAGGAAGGGTGGGCAGAAATGACCCGCCCCCCACCGTGAGTCTCCCCTGTGCCAGGGCTCTTAGCTAAAGCCGTGAAATGACAAGCAGCATCCTGTGTGTCCACCCCATTTCTGCCGAGCACCTGTGTGCTGGCACTGGGCAGCACATTCACTTCCCACATTCAGTGCTCTTGGCCTGGGCCCCAGAGCACCTCACAGTTAGGGGTTGCTCTCAAAGCACTGGGGTCAGAGGGCTGCCCCTTGGGGTAGCCAGCCCCTGGAAGAGCAGAAAAAGCAGTGGCCTCATCTGCCGCATCCTTGCTGTGCAGAGCCGCCTGGGGGCCAGGCCACTGGCAGGAAGGGCCCCAAGCACCAGGTGAGCTCAGCAGGTGCGTCAGCCCAAGTACCTGCTTCCGAATGAGCTCAGCGACACGGGCTGGTGTCAGGTCCCAAGGGAGAGCCCCTGGCTGCATGACCTGGGGTCTCCAGAGGCTTGTGCCCTACCTGGAGAAGGGCAGACCAAGAAAGCACACATGAAGGTGGCTGGGCCTCTCCTAGTCTCAGGTTTCCTTGCTTCCTGGCACTGGCCCCTGCGACCTTACAGCTGGCCCCTTCTCCGTCCGTGGGAAGTGTGGGCGTGCTGCGGAAACAAGAGGCGGCAAAACGGGGTCCTGAGGGTGGCCACCAAACAGATCAGGAGAATAATTCCTATAGGATGTGTGCCAACAGCTCTGCCGAGGAGCCCTGAGAACAAAGGGCCCAGGGCCAAGCGACCAGCTCTGCTTCCATCAAAGCAGCCAGAGGGCTGCAGGCATTTCCGCCTGAGCACACAAAGCTCCCAGTAAATGCTCTTAGTCCTCTGGGTCCTCCCTTTCCTACCATCAAAGACTTTACTATTCAGGGTGCTCTGGATACACCCTTCTCTTCCTGTGGCCCACCTGGATGAGGCCTTCCAAACTCCTTGAGTCCAGGATGGTTGTGTAGGAGAGGGTCTGGCCTAGGACAAGGCCCCTGCATGCCTGGCAGAAAAGTGGGCTTGTCTGGGGATGGAGGGAGCCAGTGGGGGGTGGGCTGGCTGTACTGGGTAGCAATGATAGGAGTAGAATGGGCAGGGGTGAGTGGGTTGGGGCTGAGCAAACCACAGGCCTCCACCGTCACAGGGACCAGCTGGGGGGGGACCCGAGAGGGACTGTCCCCAGGTGCCTGCTGTCCTTCCAAGGAGTCCAAGCCCAGCAGGACACTGGCTCAGACAGGATCCTAAGGTTGGAGACTGCTGCCCCATCTTTCCACTGCACATGCCCTCAGCCCTACACAGGGCTCACCACTGCAGCCTGGACACAGAACCACCAGGGCTTCCTGGTACTGTGGGGCAGTGTGCTCTGCACGCAGAAGCTCTGGGACTGGCTTTTCAGGAGAAGCAACAGAAAGTGCCAGCAGCAGAACTTTCCAGGCCCTGGTCGTGGTGGGTCTGGGCCTAGAACCCTAGCACCCTATCCTTGGGAAGGGCTGAGAGTCTGACAGAGCCCTTGCACAGGGTGGGGAGATGCTCCCATGAATAAACAGTGGCAGCAGGGGGGCAGAGTTCTCTATGGGTAAGTCGAAAAGGCTGTCTTGTAGGGCATGGGCTGGCCTGTGGGGAGCAGAGAGCATCATCTGAGGAAATGAGCATGGCCCCAGATTTGGGGTGCTCATTTTCCCTGTAAGGCAGGGCACATGGTGCAAAGGGGAAAGGCCAGTGACTCACTGGGCACATGGTGGGGGTGCAGGGGCAGGTAGGGTGCTGTCAGCTGATGGACTCTAGATGGAAAGGGCAGCCTGACTCACACAGAAGGGTGCCCGAGGCGCCGGAGAAGGGCTCATGAGGGAGGCACCCTCTGCCTGGCCACACCAATCCCCTGGCCACTGGGTTCCTGCTGTGATGGCGAACAAGCCTTCCCACTGCTGACAGGGCGAGCCCTAGGGGCCTCCCTCTCTGGCTCACAGACGGGATGTAAACTACTGGGTGCAGGTCTCTTGGGGGAGCAGGGGTAGAAATCTGGGCCTAGTGTGAGGACACAACGGGGCCCTGACCCCAGAATGTCAGACACCCAGAGCGTCCAGAGGCAAGAGGAAGGGGCTGTAAGCCAGTCACATGCCCTGGAGGTGCGCCCCTTACCCACTCCCCAGCCACACACTGCCGTCCAAGGCTCCTAACTAGATACATCTGTCTCCCTTGCTTCAGGGTGGGGGGTTCCATGAACAGCCCCCTACCCCCATTGCTGACTCCTTCTACCTGCATGGCTGAGCCTGGGCCCACTGCAGCTTGGGGCCTGCCAGCATTTCTGAGGGGGGTTGGGGGTCCTGTGAGTTATTTGCAGACATATGTCCCTTTTAGGGCAATGAAACCTGTGCCGCAGGTACCTACTTGACCCTACATCACCCCTCAGGAGCCAGGGCTGACAGAGCAAGGGGGGGCACCCCCACTGATGCCACTGTCCGTGGCCTATAATTCCCGTCCCTGTGCCAAGGCCCCCAGGGGAGGGGCTCCCTCCTCTGGTGTGGCGCTGCACTCCCCAGGCCTGGTGACAGGCCTGCCCCTCCCACCTGTTTCACTCGTGCTCCAAAACAGCCTGGGGGCTTGTCCAACTCATGGTGGGGTCCTCTGTGTGGCTGCAGGATGCTCAAGTATGCGCCACCTGTGGGTTTCTATCTTCACGGGTCCCGGCAGGTCTGTGCTCCTGTTCAGCAACCGTCCGCCGGTGGGCTCTCCCTTCCTGAGGGCCGCGCCCTACCCTGCATGTAGTGGCACCCCCTCCCCCCCGTGCCCACCCGCATACCCCACCTGCCAGTGCTGTTTCAGGGAACCTCTTACTCTTTCCTCTTAGACCCCCCCAACCCTGGTCCACCTGAGGCATCAGCACATCGCCCAACACTGCTGTTTCCTCCTAGCTGGTCTCCCTCTAGCTGGCCAGGTCAGCCCAAGGCCTGGGCGGAGGGCGGACTCGGAGAACAGGCGGCTGCAGCTTGAGGCTTGGAACACAGCTGCGTGACTTCCGCTCCATAAAACCAAGAGTAAAAGCGGTCAGTGGTGGTAACCGCGGTGGCCCTCACCCAACCAGCGGAATTTCCTGGCACAGAGCTGGGGAGGTCAACAGGGCAGCTTCCGGACTTCCCAGAAACCACAGTTCCTCCATCTCCGGGGGGAGGGGGCTTCTCCAGGTTGAAGGAGGAGGCGCAGCAGCAGCAAATTGCGGGCCCCGAGGAACTGGGAATAGACTTCCCTGCTTACTGAGGCCAGAGCCTCAAGCTGTGTGCAGCCTGGGGGGTGAGGTGGGATGGGCCTGGGCGTGGATGGCACCCTGGGAGCCCAGGAGAGGAGAGCACTGCAAGATGGGGTCCCAGAGGGGCTGTGAAGGGTGCTGCCAGGCCTCTTTCACACTGTGCTGGTGCTGCATGGGCTCTGGGTGAGAGCTGATGGGTCTATAAGGAGACAGGGTCCCGCTGCCTGGCAAGCAAGCCAAGTCCCGGGGGGTGGGGGGATCCACAGATATGCTGCCACAACTTCTCACAAAGGGGAGTGAATTTCATGACCCAGCCATGTCTGGAGGTTGGGCCACGACCTCTACTCCCATAGGTGCTGCCGTGGCCCTTCCTGCTGCTTCCCCTGCCAGGTGGGGAACTCTGCTCAGTAGTGGGTAAGGAGGCAGAGGCCCCTGCACTGCTCCCAGCTGACACCAGCCTGGGCAGGACTTAGGAAACACAGGAGTGTGAAGGCCTCAAGGGACACGGGCCAGGCCTCCAGCACCCGCCACAGAGCGGAGCCTCACACTCAGGACAAGCGCACCGAGTCCCCCATCCCTGGGCAGGGGCCCTGCAGCCCAAGCTCCCTGAGCCACGAGAGCTCGCCACACACTCCAGCCTCGAGCCTGCTGGGACGGGCCCACAGGAACAGATGGGCAGAGAGGATGTGAGGTGGCCCTGCATGCGAACCCGCGCGTGAGCGGCCTCAGGTGGCCGGGGCGGGGGGGAGGGCCAGCAGCACACCCTGGCACAGACATGGCTGTTTTCCAGGCTGCCAGTGGGGCTGAATTAATCTCAGAGGCGGGGGGCTACAGGGAGGAGGCCCAGGAGTGTGTTATACGAGCGAGGCTGTGCGGTCTTGACAGAGCTGGCCTCAGACTAGGGTTCTGCTGGGGCAGGCTAAAGCTGGACAGGCCATGCTGGAATTCCCAGGGGCAGCCTGGCGGCAGGTGGGGGTCCACCTTAGGCCATGGTTGGGCCATGCTCACCAGGAAGGTGCCACTCTCAGGGCGGAGCCTGAACCCGGCCATGCCAGATTCCAGCTCCCAAGTCTGAGCCCTCAGTGGTAGCACCTCTCACCCTGCACGTGTGCACAGTGCTCCTGACCGCCCTCCTCTGGGCCAGAGAATAGTCACTAAGTAAGAATTAAAAAGATGTTGTACGCTGTGGAGAGACTGGATTCTGGTACATTTCTGATGGGAATGTAAATGGTGTTGTGGAAAAGGTTTGTGGTTCCTGAAAATTTAGACTTGGAATTGCCATATAATCCAGGGATTCTACCTTTATTCAAATTTTTTAGGGGGAGGGGAAACTTGAGGCAATTCAGTTACTTTTCTTAGCTTCTTACCCCCTACTATCCACAAATTATCAGCTCCATCGTCACTTGGCTCTTCCCTCCCTCTCTCAGGGGAACGTGTTCCTCCTCATCCAGGAAGTCTACTTTCAGACAAATGTCCTAAAGGACTGGAAGCAGGGACCTGAACAGGAATGTCTGCTTCCCGGCTCACGGTGGCCCCATTCACCACCACAGCAGAAGCAACCCCAGGGAGCCCTGAGGGGTAAACAGAGGCAATCACGCTTTACCCACACACTTGAGCGCAAACAGCTGGTCCCAGGGAGACAGACTTGTACGAGGTACCAAGAGCAGGGTCAGGACAGAATGAGAAAGCAGAAGGGTGGTGGTGCCAGGGCTGGGGAGGGCAGCGGGAAGTCACTGCTTCATGGGCACTTTCAGCTGCGGGGGGAGTTCTGGAGGTGGATGGCATTGACGTTTGTCCAGATGTTTGTACAACAATGTGAATACACTTAATGTCAGCGCACTATGCACTAAGAAGTAGTTAAACAATAAATTTTATGTTATGCCTATATCACCTCTGAGGAGAAGGTTCTCCTCCCACATGGAGTATCTGCAGCCAGCCCTAGACAGGGGAGCGCTCAAGAACAGGTGTCCCAGGAAGGCCCTTCTCTGGGTGCAGCCACCACAGAGACGCTCACTGACCGAGAGCCCGCCGGTATGCACACGTCCCTAACCTGGGTGGCTGGGACACTCCTCAGCTCTTCGGGCAATGACAGGACTAAAGAGACTATGGACACCAGCCTGCGACACGGCAGAAATGCACCTAGACATGCCCAGGACTCAGGGGCTACCTGGCCAAGAACCCCATTTCTGTTCTTTGGTTGGACAGAGCAAGGGCTCAGCAAGCACTGTCTCCCACGATGAGGGCGAGGAACACACATCACCTCATCGCCCATAATGGTGACCCCAACCCTGCCACTGAGGCTCTGTTCCCCCACCCCCAGTGGACAAAGGGGCTCTGAGAGGTTAGTTGGCCTTGCCCTTGGTGATGGCTCTTCCAGCAGGAGGGCGGCCTCTGCCCTTCAGGCTCCTCCTAGTACCCCCACACTGCGAGTTAGTACAACTAACTCGAGTTAGTGGAATCAATGTAGGGTGACAGGGAATGACCAATTTTGTTTTGGGGGGCTCCACTGGCCTGGAACCTGGTGTGAAATGAGAGTGGACAGAAAGAACAGTGGGTGTGCCCTCTCCTCCAGGACGCTCTCTGGGGAAGCAGATACCCCCAGCAGCCTGCACTTTCCACCGCTCACCGCCCCAGGTGAATGGGGGGAGAGCTCCACCAGCCCCACTACACAGATGAGGAAACCGAGGAGGCATAGAGGTAACATGTGGTGGCCTGGGCCAGGCTCTGTCTGCAAAGGTCGTGACCTATTCTGCCAGGTCCTCCAAAGAGCTGGGAGTCACAGGTAAGTCACAGCAGCCCCAGCTTGGCTGGAGGCACCCTGACTGATGGTGGGACAGAGGTCAACAGGGCATGGGTGGAGAGGAGCAAGCTCACGGCTCCTGTGCCACATTCAGTGCTGCAAACACCCACCATCACCAGGCTGAGGGGGAGAACAGCTCTGTAGCACTAGCACCCACATCAGCGCTCACAGGCAAGGGTGGCAGCTCTCCACGGGTCTAGGGTCCTACCACCCCTTCCTTCTTGTAGCCAATACCAGGTTTCTCTTTCAAGACCCAGGGCAGGGCAGCAGATGTCAGACAGCCCTCTCCACCGGCCTGGGAAAACTAAACCTGGCTCTGCCACCTTCACTGGGCAAATAGACTCCAGGGCGCCCTACTTCTGGCACCTTCCTCAAAATGGGGTGTTTTTCTAGGGACCTCCAAGCTGACTTTGATGTCCCAGTGGCTGTTGGCAGAACCACCTCTGGTCTGCCTGAAGGGGTGGCATGGGGCTGAGATACCGTCTTGTGGGTGTCTTTAGAGACTTTAAGCTATAGACCCTCCCCCAGGCTGTCCCTGGACCCAACTATATGTCCAGCAGCCCACTTGTCCCTAATCTCTCCTGGTGGACCTGAAACAGCTGGGGGAGGAAGGAAGCAGGAGGCAGAGCGGCGGTCACACCACCTGGAATGGCAGCTGCTGCACTGCTGGGTCAGTATCTGCCTGATAGCCCCCCAGGCCTTCAGCTTCATAGCCACACTTACGCTTTTAGGACACTAAGGTCCCTCAGGGCTCAGCGCCCCAACAGCATTCCAGGAGATGACCCCTGATGGATGACGCGACAGCAGGCCAGCCTCCCATGGCCCCAGTCTTGAGTCCTTCCTTCCTTCTAGGGAGAGAGCTGGATCATGTCGGGGGGTGGTGAAGGCAGACAGAGGGAGGAGTGTGGCACAGAGTCCTGGGGTGCAGCTGTCTGAGGCGTTTGGTCTTTCACCCCGACAACCTTCAGGGCTAGTGCCTAGGAATGGGCAAGGGCCTGAGGGGTCACACAGCTCCGGGCTGGCCTTCCCCCTTCTTTCTGCGACGACAGTGAATATTCCATGAAAACATATTTCCTTAATGTCCTGTGGCCTGTTCTGAGGGAGTGGACAGAAGGGCGGCCTGACAGAGTGGAAAATTGCTCAGCTCCTAAAGGGGACTAGTGGGAAGGAATTTCAAACAGGGGGAAATGTCCCAAAGTGCCAGCCACTCGCAAGGAAAAAAGGAATTCTCGTTCCAGGATGTTTCTGAGTCACTGTTAGCTGTGCAGCATGAGCTGCGGGCTAGTGTGTGTATGGGGCTGTGTGGGTGTGTGCATGGGGGGGTCTGTGTGAGTGCCCTGTGTAGGCAGTGGTGAGCCTGGGGGCTCCCCAGCCTTGTGACTGGGGGGAGGGGAATCCTGCTCTGGGAGGGACCAGCCTCCCTGAGGTGAGCTGGGGTCCCACCCCAGCACCAGGCTGCTACTGTGAGGCCACTGAGGATGGTCTGTGGTTGGTGGTGACATGAGCACATAAAACGGGCATCAAACTGGAAAGGGGACCGTGCCATGTGGGGGGTTGGCCACCAGTGATTACAGTCACCTTTTCTCTGGGGGCTGTGTACCGCGGGGGAGGGCTAGGGGGGGCAAGAAGCCACGGGGGCCCAGTGGTTGTCAGAGCAGCGACAGCCTGTTCCATGTAATCACACACAGGGTGAGGCACTGGTCCTGCCCTTGGGGACACGTGTGCAGGTACTGGCTGAGGCCCTGCCTGCCGGAGCCTGGACTCCGCAGATCCCCATCTCACCGGTGGAGCCACGATGAGAGTCTCAGGGCTCGGCTGGTCCGAATGGCCTGTTCCTCTGCCAGCCCACGTGGTTGGATCCCATGAGCAGTAGAGGACACAGCTGGCCTGTGCCTCCCCAGGCAACACTTCCAGTTGGGTCTGAGGGCAAAAGGTCATGCCCCACTTCTCAGTAAACTCAGGTCTCAAGCCATTCCTGTCAGAGCCAGGAAGCCAGTACCTGTGAGACACCCAGGACTGCCAGCTGGCCTGCCCCCTCGAGAGCATAGTGTGGCCGCAGTTTGGAGAATTTCACCAGGGACTGTGTTCTCAGCTGGTGCTGCTGCTTCCAAGGGCCTCAGAGAGGCCTAACAAGGGGAGATCCTGCCAGATCCTAGGCCCAACTCCCTGGCCAGCTACTGAGTGGCAGCACATACTACTGTTACAGGAAGAAAGAACTGAAGATAAATATTTAAGGAATAGTTTTCAGGTCTAGCACTGACTTTTCCATAGCCCCGAGCTTCCGCAGGCTGCATGTGGGGCTGACTGGGCTGGCTCTGAGCAACGCTGCCCCCACCCAGGATGCTGGCTGAGCTCCTGCAACGGTCTTCTCTCAGTTACTGCTCCGGGGGCAGGTCTGAGGCTTTCCTGAGCCCCACTCCCTCTCTGAGGACCGGTTCCAGAAGGAAGACTGCCAGGCTGCTGCAGCCAGGGCTGATGGAGCCAGGGCTGATGGAGCCCAGGATGCACAGGTTCAAGTACTGGGTCTGCTGTCTATGCCAATGACCTCAGGCAAGCTGCCTGACCTGAATCTGCTTCCCCATCTGTGCACAGATCTGCGGACCACCTCACCATCTATGAGTAATGCCCATATCCCAGGTCCCTGTAGGCCAGGCCCGAACCTCGGGCACAGTGACTGGGGGTCCAGGGTACAATCAGATTGACACGTGTGAAGGGGTCAGACCTGACCTGACGTCACTTGGAGAAACAAGGATCAAGCTGGCTGATGTACCACTGTGGAGATGGAGGCCCTGATACTACCCACACAATTGCAGGCTACCAGTGACCCAAAGAGGTGCTAACTGCAGAGCCCCCCCGCCCCCCCGGTCCTCTCACATCCTGGTGGCCTATCAGGGAGGGGTGGGGGCCAGGATCCTACCTCAGTGACCCTCTCAAGGCGCCGCACAAAGCAGGTGGGTAAAAAACGTGCTAGCCAAATTAGATTCCAGAGGCACCATGCACAGCATCCAGGCTGGCAGAGGCCGGGGCTTCCTGGGGTGGGCAGCAACTCTGTCCTCCTCCCCAAGTTTGTTGCACTAGTGAGGGCCATCTAAGTTAGGCACCCCAACCCGGCAACCCTAGCACCACCTCAAGTTGCCTCTAGTATATCCAGGGCAGTGATACGGTGACCAGGGACAGTGAGGCTCAGGCTAGGGGAAGGCACAGAAAATGAGGGTAGGCCGGATGAGTGGGAGGGAATAAAGGAACCCACTCAGTCTTGCTGTGCCAAGCGAGGCCATATCCCCAGTCAAAGTTGGGTCCCCTGGCCTGTGGGGTGCTCTTGCTAGGTCAGAACTGCTAAGACAGAGGGGAATGATGTGGGAGTGCCCCAGGCATGGGCCACCCCCTTCTGCTGAGTCCTCTGTGCATCTGATGGGCCAAGCGTGAGGGCGCCACGAGGCGGGGAGGCCCATGCCCTGCACCGGGCCAGAAGACCCACACCTAGGCCGCCAGGGCCTCCCAGGTTCCCGTCCTCTGGGACTCTGCTGGCCTGATGTGCGTTCGTGTCCTTGAGTGAGCCCTGCGTGGAGACTGCAGGGTTCCCTTTCCACTCAGCTGCTTGAGTATGGCGTCTGCTCCTTCTCAGGGGAGCCCCCTACTCACCCCGTCACCCACCTTGGAGCAACTTGACTGAAACCCAAGTATCTTTTACTTGACAAAATGGTATTTTCTGCTGGCACACTGCCAGCCCAGCTTCCAGGAAAGCAAAGAACAAAGCTGGATTGGGTTTCCTGACCACCTACGTGGGCTGGTTTTACAGCAGGCTCTGCACTTCACCAGGATTCAGACGGTGCAACAACAGGCAGCCCACTGTCCGGACCTGCGCAAGCAAAACAAACCGCCCAGACCTGCCCACCCACCCGCCAGCCAGCCAGCCAGCCAGCGAGCAGTGGCCTGGGCAAGGGGTGAGGCCGGACAGGCGAGGTGCCGGCTCTCAGGCAGGGGGAACCGCGCTCACTCCTTAGTCCACCTGCTCCCTGGCTTTGTGCCTGCTTGGGCAGAGCCTCTCCTCACAGGGGCTGTCCAAACTCCCTTGGGAGGCCATCTGCTTTGCCTCCATTCCACCTCAGTTCTTTCAAGGATACCACACATCAGACCTGATGACTTGGCTATTTCCGGCAGGCCATTCATTCAGCTGGGTCCCAAGGAGGCGGGTGGGTGGGCACTCAAGGACCCCCACGCCCACCCCAGCATGCCTGTAGCTCTGAGAGCCCAGAGAAAGTCCATCTGCAGATCAGCCACATTCCCCTCCACCACAGACGGGCAGTGTGGCGGCCTGAGCCCCACCTGCTTCTTGTCACTGGGCAGGGCTTAAGAGGAGCCCCTGGAGCACCATCATGCCAGGCCTGCATGTGAATCCCGGTTCTGCCATGAGACAGTGGACAATATTATCCAGGCACTCTGAGCTCCTCATCTGCAGAGCAGGGGCCTGACAGCGAGGCCCGGAAGGGGCTGGATTGGCACTTCAGGGAGCGGTGAGCATGGCAGTTCCACACAACTGGACTTCACTCTCAGACTTTGGCCTCACCCTTGGGGTGAGGACACCCATGTCCCACTCCCCACCACAACATGGTCCCTGGACCTTGGGCAAGGTGTGTGTGGGGTGACCTCAGGCAGAAGTCAAAGGCATGAGGCTAGAGAAGGCCACTGGTCCTGTCAGAAAAAGTGAGGCTGGCACACCCACTCTGTGAATTCCGAGGGGCAGGTGAGGAGGCACGGGCAGGCCTGGCCACTGTCACCTGGTCTGCAAAACACCGTGTGTATTCTCAGAACAAAGCACAGGGGAAAAAAGTGATCTGTCCAGACAGAACTTGCTGTTAAATACAGCACTCAACAGATTAAATATGCATGTCTGGACCAACACGGATAAATCTCCACAGCAAGGATGAGTGAAGAACGCTGAATGCAGAAGGTCAAGTTTAGTCTGACGGTGGTTCCTGAAAGTAATGTTCAAATTACATGTAATGTTTAAATGTTAAGTGGCCACATTCAAAGTATGAAAAAGGTATAGAAAAACACGAGACATGGGTGGTGGTGATGGGGAGGGGGCCACTGGGGACCTCTGTCTGCGCCCCTGTGGGTGGGTGACCACAGCCTAGACCCAGGGCACATGGGGGTCCAGGGAGAGGGAAGAACCACCCACCCCCAGGGTTATGGGGTGGGGTAGGGAGGGGAGAGCAAGACCTGGGAGATCAGCCAGGGAGGCCTCTCTGTGCCTGGCCGAGGCTAGCTGACATTGTCACCCCTTACTCCCTTCACCACAGAGCTCCTCTTGATTCCAAGGGTTCTCAGAGGGACAAGTGGGTCAAGCTGCTGCTAACACAGGTCACAGATTCCTGGACAACTCAGGCCCTTCCAGAAGGCCATGGCTGTTGAATCTCTTGCATTTATGCTACTGGCCAAGGGGGCATGGGTTTCCTGGATATTCAGAAAGGAATGGGGTGGCTCTCAATGCCACAACCCAGGGTGAGCAGGAGAACCCCCACGGCAGAAGCACGGCACGTCATGTCATCATGTCGCAAGGCAGTGATGCCCGGAAGATGCCCCAGTAATGGGATGTGTCCTGCCGGCCTTTAGGCTGACCAATTACAAGTGGAGATGGGAGCTGAACTGCCAGCTGGAGCTGGAGGATTCTTTGCTCTTCCCATGGGGGATGCAAAGCTGCCTCTTGTGGGGGGAAAAAAAGGCCCAGCACCAGACAAAATTCCAAATACTAACCCATTAGGCTGGCGCTATCAGGAAGTTCATTTTGGAGCTGGGGAAACTGAGGCACAGGAAGGAGACTGGTGAGTAGCAGAAGAGGGATTCTTTGACTCAGGTGACCTGGCTCTAAGTCTGGGCTCCACCCTTGGCTGGTGCTGCCCTAGTTTGGAGGTTCCTGGCTCTGAGGCAGGTGCTGGTCCCGACTGTACCTGTGCCCCGTTTTCCAGGCTGGTTTCTTCACTGCTGGGGCGCCCGTGGACCACCCCATCCCTACCTGCCAAGGAGGGTGGAGGAACGCTTCTTGTTGGGCCCTGGCACAGCCTCCTTGAGTTCTCCCTCCCACGAGAGAAAGAAAACAAGGCCCACGGCATTCTGAGCATCTCCGTGTGTAGTGGGAACCCATACTGGTCCCACCCAAGAGCTCAGACATCCAACTGTCTCCCCAGGCTCTGCCTGTGACCAATGAGGGTGGGTCCCCCATGGCTACTGATCCTCTTGGACTCTACAGCTTTGTAAACAATTAACTCCAGACTTTTAATCTTTCTAGTTACTGTCACTCCAGACAATTATTGATTTGCTCCAGTTCCCCCTGTTGGGCCTTTTAAAGCTCCCCACGCACACAAATGGAGGCGGCTGCTGGCGGACAGACCAGATGTGCTGGTGGGGGGGGCCTCATGAGGCCTGGCAGCTGGCCCCATGGATACTCGATGGCCCCACAGCCTGCTTCCTGGAGGACCAGGCCCACTCCGGGGTGGACAGACCTGTGCTACCCTTTGGCTGCAGACCTCTGAGGACCAACAGCAAGACATGGACACAATTTGGGGCTGGAGGGAGGTCACAGATGACAGGTCAATGGCTCCCAATAGAAATAAATGGAAAACTCAACACCCCATTTTTAGGGAGAGGTCTCCCTGGGTCCTAGCGGCCCAGGTGCAAGGTGAGAAAGGTTGTCCAGGGCTTGTCTCCCCTCTACTTCTCTGCTGGGCCTGCAAGAAAACCAGGGCTGAGTCCCCATGACTCTCAGCCCTCTGGGGAGCCTCAGAGCCCTGTTTACAGAGGGCTCTGTGGTGCCTTGCAGAGCTCAGGGTGTCGAACCCCGCAGGCAGCCTTTGATGAGCTGGGCCCCAGACCCAGGGTGCTTGGCTGAGTGACCCAATAGAAAACAGCTGGCATAGAGATGAGGTCTCCATACAGCCCAGCCTCCCAGGAGAGAGGCGCAAGCAGGCAGCACTGCAGGCCACACACAGGCTGGCCTTCAGAGGCCAGACAGACTCCTCCTCCTCCCTCGGTCGCCAGGCTGACGCTGCTGTCCTCTAGCTATGCACACAGCAGGCCAGGCAGTCTGGGACCAGCATTTCAACGCTCTCTGGTGTGTGGCTATGCACATGCCACACTTCCCAAAATCAGAAGTCCTAAAAGCTGGAGACCTTGAATACCACCATACCAGAGGAGGGGGGAGGGGTGGAAACACAGATTAGGCCAGAAGTAAGTCTACACCCAGAAAGGGACGGCCTGCATTCAGGTGCCACCTGGACACCAATACCAGGGCCCTGCCCCCTCCCCCCCGGGGGGGGTCCTTCTCTGCACAATTTGTCCCTGTCCCTATAGCCTTCTTTTGTGTTATCCACCCCCTGGGCCTCAGACAATGTGTGAAACCTAACTGTGCTTCAGGAGACTGCTTCTTGTCCACACTTGTCACCCAGTCTGCAAAATTGTGGGTAGGTGACTTCTGTGAGCACCTCAGACACTGCCGGTCACACCTCCTGCTGTCACCACTCACAGGCATGCTGATTCCATGACTGGGGCAGCATCTCATCCCCAGAAACTCCAGAACTTAGAACCTTTTGTCCGCATACCATCTCCCTCCCCCAACCATATAGCAAAATTTAATAGCAAGAGAAAATGCCAACGGAGCTGCAGAAAAGGACAGAACAAGAGTCTAGAGGCAAAACCTTGCAAACTCATCTCTTCACCTGAGTGCTGGCAGTGAGGCTGAGGTTCCGGCGGAGGGCGTCTGTGTGGCTATAAATGGTGGCTCATAAGTGATCATAAAGCCCCTCGTCAAGATGTGGCTTGAGTCCCTGGCTCTCGTCTTGCTGCTACTGGGGTGAAGGCTGCCAGATGTCTCCCAGGAGAGCGAGCTATTGGGTCTACATTGTCCAGAGTCTCAGCAGCCCCACACATTCTAAATCAGGTCAGTGTGGTTGCTGTTCTCATCCGTGAGGGGGGGACTCAACTGGGGGGACTTGGGGGTTTCAGCAGAGGCCTGGTAGGGCACAAGGCTTCAGGACAGACACGTCTGAATGCCCGGCTCCGGCTGAGGGATGGTGCCGGTTCTTCGACTTTTCTGGGCTTTATCTTCTTTGTGTGGGAAATGGAGCTGGTCATCACAGCCCTGCCTAGTGGGATGGTAGGGCCAGATGAGATGACCCACTGAGCACTCTAGGGACGCTCCCCTTGACAGATGCTGGTTCCCTTCAGATTCGGTCCCCGCCCATCACCTCTGTCCTCCAAGGTGCCTCTGGGCAGGAGTGAAATGCAGATGTGGTGAGCAGATGGTCAGGCAGGTGGGGTGACTCGGCACAGCCCTGCCAAGGGCGTGCTTGTCAGGTGGGACTTTTTGATAAAAAACATAGATTGACACATTTTGCTGATTTATGCAAATAAATTCTTTAAATCTACAGCAATGTTAAGCATCCCAAGGGTGCTGCACGGCCCTCAAGCATCAAAAGTGGCAGCCAAGTAAGGTGCAGACCTTCTGAAAAGGAACATTCGCATTGAGGGTATTTACATGTTCAGGCTCTTCGATTAAAAAATTCCACTCAGGAATTTCCAAAGGAAATCGAGTTACGCAAAACATTACACAGCAGATGTCCCTTTGTGGTGTCACCTCAGGAGCTGGCGTGGACACCTCCTCATCCAAAGCACAAGGTCGATATGGTGCACCCAGGGGCATCTGTGGCTCTAAAGCATGAAGCTTTTAATGACACAGAATGACAATTACGGGAAAAATGCTTATTATGGTTTTGATTATAGCAATGGGGGTAAAAAAGATGGGGTGACAAGAATCCAGTAACTTTTTTTAATATAAAACTTCTCTTTTATGTTTTCCTACCAACCACTTACCAGGATTGCTACCACACAATAAAACGGACAGGGACGTGAAAGACAAAGACAAAGCCCGGTCTCACAGGCCACAAACCCCTCAAACCTCCCACCCAGAAAGGAGCCGAGAAATCCACAGAGATGCGGGTCCAGGGCTTCGTGTGCATCTCCCCCCTCCCATCTCCCTGACCCAGGGGCGAAAAGGTCCCCAGCCCAGAGGTCCTGCCCACCCAGCTTTCCAAATGAGGTGGCCACGGGACAGAAGTCCTGAGTTAAAACAACAGGAGTCACAGAGCAGTGGAGACCACAGCTATGCTCTACTCACCACAACTGCGGTGAACCAGCTCAAAGCTTGCCTTTTTGTTCATTTGCTTAAAAAGCAGAGGTGTTTCTGCTTTAAATGAAAATCTAATTCTGAACATCCTGACCTCAGGCTGCCTCTGCAGGGCCTCCCGAGACAACATCTCCAACCAGGTGCACGAGGTTGCTGGGCCCTGCTCACTGTCCCAGTCACACGCTCTGGGGACCCTGGCCCATGGCAGGTGCCAGCGGACTGCGTCCCTTCACGGCGAATAAGGTGATCATGAAGTCAAAGTGGAAAGCGCTGACAGCCGGAGCCCCCGATCTTAGTCTGCCCACTGAGGAGGCCCCCGAAGTTCTCTGGGCCCAGCACTGCACTCCAGGTCGGCCCCTTGACCCTGACTGGTGAGACGGCATGGTAAGGAGAGTGGGCTGAGCACAGCTCTGGGGAGGCTCTGGGACCTGAGGAGACTGTTCTCATGGGTGCCAGAAGGTGGGCAGCACCCACTCTGCCCCCAGACAGAGCCACATGCTGGGGTCATGCCAGGAGGGCAGAGGGAAGGAGGGACAGTCTGGCCTTTGGAGCACCGCTTGTACCCTCTAGGGTGACACAGGAGCACAGAAGATGATGGAGCCAAAGTGGCTGGGAGTGACAGTCTGTCACCTGCCTATTGCCAGCAGGTGTGGCAGCCCCTCGGCGGTACAGGCACAGAGAGACCGGCCAGCATACCCCTACCCCTCTCTCCCAAGTCAGAAAGCTCTAAGCACGGCTACAAGTTCCAAACTGTTCCAGGAAGGCGCTGTTCATCTCCATCGCATGCCCAGCTCAGAAAAACCCGGGCTGATGTGTGTGATAGGGGGTACCCAAGCTAGGAAGACCCCCATGTCCTTGCACAAGGCACACCTTTCCCGGGCCCCAAAGTATGGTAGGTGCTGGCATTGAGCCTTGGTACAGGGTTCCAGAATAAGCTTCAGGATGGGGGGCAGACTGCCTAACACTCCCCCACCACCTCCCCAGCCCCGGCAATGTGCTCAGCCCTGGGGACACAGAGAGGAGGAAGAGAGGGACCTGGCCCTGGTCTAGCCTCCAGTGAGGGTACCTCAGGGAGCCACACCCAACCCCTGTCTTCTTCCCACACCCTTGGGCTCAAAGGAGGATGGGACCTGGTTCTAAGGGACGGAGAGTGAAGGGGACACTTGCAACTCCTGAAACCAGGCATCCCACAGAAGCAGGGCACCTCCTGAGAGGTGCTGGGCCCTTGGGAAGATAGGAAAACTGCATCCCTGTGTTCACAGGACCCTGCCCAGAGCCTGGACTGGGGAAGCCCACAGCAGGGGCGCCTCAGTGCAGACTCGCCCGCAGACACACAAAGCCAAGATTACTCTGGCCTCTGAGAAGGCGCTCATTAAAAAGACAGTTTTCCCAAGTGCTGGAAATGCAAAGGAAGGTGAGGAGGTGGGGAGAGCCACCAGGAAGGCAGCCTGCCTGGGGCACAGCCCATTCCCCGAGTTGGGGTCTCCTTAAGGCCCTGGAAATACCCCTCCTCCCCAGAGGCCCACGGGCTGCTGAGCTCAGCAACTTGCGGGTCCAGGGCAGGCAGGGAGGCGCCTGGTGAGGGGGCTGGCAGCTTCCACCCAGGCTTTACTCCAAGCCCGGGCCTCTCCTGCAGCAACTAGGGCTGGTCTACCCTACCCCAGGGGCGTGAGGGCAGCGGGGCTTCCTGCTCTGGTGGACAAACTCTTGACAAGGGAGGCCAGAGGCCCTTCATCCTGGTGACTCAAAAAGAACCTCAGCCTCAGGAGATGGGGCTGCAGGAAGAGCATTCTAGCGCTGAGGCTCCTCTGCCAAGAGCTCACCAGTTTCAAAGGCTCCATGCTCTCAGCAGCCCCTACAGCAGGTTTTATACACTTTCCCTCCAGCACTGCCTTCTCCCCCATACCAAATCTTGTAGGTAGGGAAGCCCCTCCTGGGTCTTGTGGGTTCATCAGCATCTAGTTCAAGGGCTGACAACCCTGGTGTGCAGGTAGCTGCAGGTGCCCTGATTCTGTCAGCACAGAGCAGCCCAAATACTGGGCAGGAAGCAAAGCATCCAGGGCTCTGGACAAGCAGATCTGTAACCTCTGTGGCCCTGGGGGCCCTGCACCATCATCACCTCTGGTCACCTCATCACCTCTCGGGCTGGAGCTGCTGTATAGGGGTGGGGATAGGGGATGGGAGCAGCCAAGATAAAGTGAGAAGACCGCCCCCCCCTTAGTTCCAGGACCCTAATTTCCTGGAAAAGGACTGCAGTGTTAAACAGGGATAGAAATGCCATGGAGCACACTCAGCTTTGGACCACCAGAACCTACACTTCACCCCCCAAAACAACAGGGACCCTTTATCTCCTGCCTCGAAAAGGAGCTGATGTACACGGATCCACTGGGGTGCACAAGCTCCCTCAATCCCAGCCCAAGGCGCACTCCTGAGGCAAGTATGCAAGATAAACAAAAGGCAGACAGGAAGTCCTGGCTCCCAGCCCTTACCAGTCTCTTCTCCTGAGGGGAGGTCCTCCAGGGCATCAAGGCAAACAAGAAGATCGGAAGGCCAGTTTCAACCTCACTGCTGGCCACACAGTGCTCCCCTGGAGGCTAGCAGGCTAGCACCACATCACCTCCCAAACCAGGCCAGGCGTGTGACCCCCTCCATCAATGCAGGGGTCCCAGAGAAAGCATCTGGTTGTACAGGTGCCCCCTGAGTAGGTCGGCTCCCCCCGACCTGGTTGTTGGACCGCTTGGGTGCCCCTCAGAGCCAGCATGCACCTGGTTCTAGCCCAACTCAATTGCCAGGCACCCGGCCTCCTCCCCAGCGGCCCGGGTCACACTCGGGCCTTTGTTCTACCTGCACACACCGGCCGGCAGAGTGAACCCCCTTCTCCAGCTTCTCCTCCCAGCCCCCTCAAGGCCAGCGATCGGGCCGGGGGCCCCCAAAGGCGCGGGAGGAGAAGCACCCCATTTCTCTCCCTGGTGCTTCAGGTAGGACGGCGGAACAGGGGAACGCTCACTGCAGGTGGGCGACGCACGCGCGGGAACCTGCTTTCCCGCCCGACCTCTAAGTAGCCTAGACCCGCAGCCAGCGACGGCCGGACTCGACGTGCCGGGCAGGTGAGGCGGCCCGCGGGTGGCGGGCTGTAAGTCGGGGAGCGCAGGCTCGGCGCGGCCTGGCTGAGGCGGGCGGGGGCGGTAAAATCGAGGCGAGGGGCGCGCGTCAGCGGCTGGTCGGAAAGGGGAGCGGAGGGGCGGTGACGAGTGGGGCCCCGGCGGGCGGGCACCGCTGGCCCGGGCGCCACTCACCTAGGCGTGCGCAGCGCGGCGGGGTCGCGGCGGTCCAGGACTCCGGGCACGCAGTTGGTGAGCTCGGTCCAGTCGGCGTGCAGCCCGCAGCTCCAGCCCGTGGAGAAGCGGGAGAAGAGCCAGGTCTCGCGGCGGTTGGGCCGGTAGCAGGTGCACTTCTTCTGGCCGGGCCGGCAGTCGCAGGGCACCTCGAGACGCACGTTCTGCACCAGGTGGCGGCCGAAGGTGGTGCCGCCCGTCTTCTGGATGTGCAGGAAGACGATCACGTCGTCGCCCTTCATATCGAAGCGCAGCGAGCGCTCCAGCTCGCGCACCGGGAAGTAGTACTTCTTCTCGTAGTGCGGGTCGGGCGTGGGGAACAGGTCCAGGTCGTCGGGGGGCGCGCGGCCGCCGGGCGCGCCCAGGCTCAGCCCCGGGCCCGCGTACTGGTACAAGATAAGCATGAAGCACGCCGAGCCCGCCACCACCAGCACGAACTTGCTGGCGCGCTCAACCATGGTCCTGCCGCCGGCGCGCCGCCGCCGCATGTGTCACCATCGCCGGCGGCCCGGGCGCGGGTCGCGGGGCCTGGAGGGCGGGGGGCGCGGGCGCAGCAGCCTCCGCCGCCGCCGCCCGCGCTCCGGCCCGGCCCGGCTACTCGGCGCCCAGGCCGCCCGGCGCGGCGCGGGCCCCGGCCCGGCGCGGCGCCAGGGCTGCTCCCCGCCCGGCCCCGGCTCTCCAGGCCCGACCCCGGGCTCGGCTCCGGCTCGGCTCCGGCCCCGGCCCGCGCCCCCCGCGGCCCCGCCGGCCGCTCCGCTCCGCGCCGAGAACGCTCTGCGCCGCCCCGCGCGCCGCCGCGTCTCCGCAGTCCGCGCCGCCCCGCCCCGGCCCGCCCCCGGCCCGCCCCCGCGCCTCTTGCCGTCGCCGCCCGCGCCGCTCCTCTGCCCCGCCCCCGGCTCCCGGCACGGGTTGTGCGCGGCCGCCGCGGGGCTCGCTGGTAGCCAGGCTCCGGCTGCAGAGGCTGGGGCGCTAGCCCGGCGTAAACGGCGCTTCTGGGTCAGGGGAGGACTCCTGGTGGCCGGCGTCCCGCGAGCCTGGGCGCCCCCTCCGCCCCGCACCCGCGCCCGGGTCCGGGCTGTTGGCGCGGACCCCGCGTGCCCCAGTCACCAGAGGGAACGGCCTTGACCTTGGACGCGGCGCTCTGGGGCTCCTCGCCTGGGAACCAACCGGAGTGGGGGTGTGGGGGGTGTGGGGGGTGCTGGGCGCCCGCTCACCGCGTGGGCCGGGCAAGGAAGGAGCGGGCAGGGGTCGCGGTGGGTCCCTGGGACGAGGCGCCTCCGCGCCTGGGCCTCTGCATCGGCAGCTCTCTGGGAGAGGTGCCCAAGGGGCTTCAGAGGCTTTAGAGTGGGCTTGTGCGCTCACTCCTCCATGAAAAGAATTTAGCCCATGTGCATTTTCGTCTCCATGTTTATTTACCTCTGTGAGAAAGTTATAAAAAGTTGAGCCAATGTGAAGATGGTGAGGGCCCACAGGAAACCCCTCCTCCCCCTCTGCAGGGTCAGCCGGAGGGTCCGGTGGCCCTAGGCCTGCCCATTCTGGGTCCCATGCCACCGACCAAGTTTCCCAGGGTTTGCCATGCTGGCGCTGAGCAGTGGGTAGATTCTGGGCAGATAGGGTCCGAGGTGGCCCTGGCGCAGGACCTTGCTCTGTGAGCCTCAGGCTCCTCCCAGGAGCAGGGAGTTGGCTGTTCACAATCTCCGTGGGGTAACTGGTGGTGTCCGGCCAAGCTGGACCCTGAGGGTAAGGTTCCAGTGTCCACACCATCCCTCGCCAGGAGGTCCCCTGGTTTCTATTCTGTTGGGGTTCCAGAATACATGGGGGCAAGGCAAGGGGTTGTGAAGGTTTATGGCGTCAATTATACATTAATAAACTGAGAAAAGGATAGTTGGTTCTTGGACAACCAGGGGGTTAGAGGCCCTGACCCCGGGCAATGGAGGATGTGCTGTAACTCAAAGCCTGCCTTCTATTTACCTGAACAGTGGACTTTGAGGTGGGTTGAATTCGGAACCAGATCTAGGTAGAAAATAGACTGGTGATATTCACATCTGTGTTGTTCAAAGGGTAGCTATATATAAAACCACACCAGAAAGGTCTTCTTCAGGCAAACTCAGAGACCTGGAAAAAGAGTCAGCAACACCTACATTAGAAAAAAAAAAAAAACTGACAACAGCTGCTGGTGAGGATATGGAGAGAAAGGAACTCTCCTACACTGCTGGTGGGAAGGCAAACTAGTCCAACCAAAATGGAAAACTGTGTGGAGGTTTCTCAAACTACTAAAAATGGAGCTACTGTATGACCCAGCAATTCCGCTCCTAGGAATCTACACAAAGGACACAAAAACATTAATTTGAAAGGAAATCTGCACTCCTGTGTTTATTGCAGCACAATTTATTTTACAATACAATACAATGGGTACAACCTAAATGCCCCCAAACGGATGACTGCATCAAGAAGATGGATATATATACGACATTTTTGAGTTATCAAAAGCAAACTCATGTCATCTACAGCAACATGGATGGAGCTAGAGGAGATTATGCTAGTTAAATCAGAAGGAAAAAGAAAAATATCAGATGGTTTCATGTATAGGAGAAATAAAGGGGAAATGGATAAGGGGTCAGAAAAAAAAAGACAAAACTAGCAGGCAAACTATAGAGACATATTGCAGGGGAGAGAATGGGAGAGGTGTCAAAATGGGAGGGAAGAGCACAAGGGACTATCATGACAGTTCACGGGTGATTTCGTGGTGGGTATTTTATGGGGATTACACCTGAAGGGAGAAGTCAAATATACAAAAATGAAAAATGATATAAAAAATATATATATATTGGAAAAAACAAACCACATACCAAAAAAAAAAAAAACCCCTAAAACCAAAATACAAACAAATGAAAAACACCCGCTGACATCCAACTAAGAGGAACCTGCTATTTTCAAAAGGGGCTGAGGAACATCCACTCTAGACAGAGGGTGGCAGCACCCCCTGGGGTGATGTGGTGGGGTGGGGTGTCCTCTGTGGGATCTAGAGTACCACTGCTCCCTGATCTTTCTGGAGCTGTTTTAAAACTGACCCTAGCCCAGAGAGGCCTGGGGGTAGCTGGATCAGACTTTTGCAGGCATGACTCACTCTTGGCTGCAGTTGAGGGGGCGGAAGTGGGGGTGGGGAACTGGCACAGCTGTGTACCTGCTTCTGCTCACCTCTCTCCACACTCACGTTGTGGCATGAGTCAGCAGTCTAGACCTGCAGGATGGCGCTGCCCTGGCTTACCTTCTAGGCCTCCTTCCCCTGCAGCAATCCTCTGCCCAGTGGCAACTCACGACAGAGACTGCTCCTTATTCAGAGCTGTGGGGTACGGGGCACTGTACAGGTATCATTTTCACCCCCGCAGCATGCCCGCAGAGTAGACTCTGGTACCCATTTTACAGAGGACAAAGCAGGTCTGGAGTGATGGAGACCTTGGCCAAGGTCACATGGCAGGCTGGTGGTCTCCTCTTTCTGACTCCTGAGAGTAGGGAGGATAAAGCCTGAACAAAAGTCTTCCTCAGCTCTGGCTGAAAACAGAAAGAGTCCCCCAGGCCCAGTCAGGCTGTGAGAGTCAAGTCGATCAGGGGCTCTAATCCTAGGTGGCTAGCTCCAGAGCCTCTCCTCTCTCATCCCTGCACTCGCTTCAGCTCTCCCAGGCCAGGGTGGTGGCTGGGATGGGGGGCAGTGAGAGGGTCTACAGTGACCACTTGTAAGCTACTGAGACAGTCTCTGCTGAGATGGCATTATGGGTCCAGAGTGTCCAACTGGAGCATACTGAAAGGTCACCCAAACCATCTGGGCTTTGTGCCCCCATCTTGCAACAACTTCCCTGTCCCAATAGGGAAACTGGGGCCCAGAAATGGAAGAAGGGCCTAGCACAGCGTCCCCAGTGGGCTCTGCCACTCCCATGAGCTTTGAGAACTCTTTGGCAGCCTGGCCCATGAGTGAGTTGCTCTGTGGGAAGTTGCTTAATCTAGCTTTGCACCAAATGACTGATAGGGAATCCCTTAATTAGCTAGGAAGCCCCTTCTTTCTAGAATTCTTTTGGAGGAAGAAACTCTTCCTTTCTGGTTGATGATAGGAGTTTACTGTCTTCCCCTTTGATTTCAAGCATTGCACCTGCACTTGGAGACCCCAGGCTGTAGGCGACTGTCTTTTATCTCAGAGTCAGGTTTGATGAGACACTAATCATGAATCAAGTTGGTTCAATGAATAAATGAACTTTGGGGAGCAGGATGGAACGCAGGCTCTACCCCTCCCTACCTGTCTTAAGCTTGAGCATCGTCCCCTGACAAATGGGCAGAAACACACGACTCGAATTAAAGGGCAGTTGTGGATTTCAAGTGAGGTCACAGAGCACAATCTCCCAATACTTGGTTCTGACCCTTGCAGTTCCCTGTCTTTACTTGGTCAGCCTAGTCCAGATTCCTCACAGTCCCAAGCTTGTGTGTGAATAGGAGGGCTAAATCTTTGCTGGCAGTGGTGCCCAGCTCGGAGTGTTTTCAGAGTTCAGAACAAAGCAACAGTAGCACCTCTGCTCCCTGACTATCTCTTAAATGTTCACCTCAATTTCAAATGTTCAAGGCTCAAATACTTGAATGTATGATTTCTGACTGAAATGTCCATGAAAAAGAAAACACGACTAATAGAATCTGAGGATCAAAGACAAACAAGTCATTGTACTTCTGCTCCTGGAAAGTGCAAGCCGCGATAAGATTTCAGTTTTAGGAATGAAACATAATTTCCTTTGAATCTAAAATAGCCTCACAGCCCGATTGCAAACTTTCCCTCCCTCCCCGTCACGAGTCCTTAGAGTCTGAGAACCAGAAGATCAACCAGCCAGCCCAACCCTCCGGGCTGCAGTCCCGGGACCCGGCGCGCGGGGGCAGCACCGCGTTCCGCCGCCCTCCCGCCGCTGGAGAAGGTGGTTTTGTTTGGGGACAAACTTTTAAAGGGGACTCTAGATCGCGGCAGAGTGGCGTCGCCTGGGATTAGACCCGCCCGGGGTGCCGGCCGGGCCAAAACCCTGCCCTGACCATGGAGACCGACTCGGGAGGTACCCTGGAGGATGGGGTGCCACTCTGATTAAACCTGTGCGCCCTTGCTCTTCTCCTGGGGTCTCTACACGTGTCCCCTTGTTCCTCTGGCTTGTGCTCTCTGCCAGACCTCCAGGGGTGGGGTCAGGCTACCCTCTCGCTAGTCTAAGGCCGCCTCTGCCCAGAGCTGTCCCCCCACTCCTCCCCAACCTCCCACCCTACTGCCTGGCAGGGCAGGCCTCACCAGGTTCTTGCCTAGCTCAGTCCAGCGCACAGGGCTGCCAGTGTTTTTCCAGTGTTTTTTTTCTGTTAGTGGCAGTGGCCGGAGGGCAGAGCAGAGCCACCCCGACCGTGAGTAGGACACTGGGGTGCTTTCTGTGCCCTCTGGGCCCCCTTCCCACCTTTCCTGGCTCACTTGTCTTTGTACTGTCTTCTGTTGGATTGTAAGGCTCCTTAAATCCTTTGGGGAATAAGTGGGAGCATAAACAGATTCATGAGAATCCGAGCAAGTCAGAGGGAAACAATCTGGTCCCCATCCCCTTTCTAAGAGCTGAGGTTGTGACCTAGTTGTGGCCCTTGGGGGCACTGCTGTGGCCGGCTCCCAGTCCCTGCCCTGTAGGATGGGGGGTGGGGTGGAGGGACTGCCCCTCTGGCTGTTTGCTCCCACCTTGGAGCATGGCCCTACCCTCTCTAGTCTCTGAGCCTCCTGGTAAAGGTGCTGTGGCAGGTGGGTGGGCCACTCTTGGACCTCCATCTGGCAGTGGGGCCCTGTGCTGCTCCCCCTTCTCTGCGTGGACCATAGTGAGGTGAGGGTGAAGCTCACTCTCCTCCCTACCTGCGTCCCTGCTGAGGGAATGGTTAACAGGGCAGTGTCTGAACCGCACAGGGGGGATTCTGCCAGCTCTGTGAGGCATGGATGGGCATAATGTCACCCTGTAGGCATTGTCCTCTTTCTTATCCCCAGGACCTCACCTGACAGGGCACACCTTGAGGAATTCCAGGGCTCACAACACCTGTGTTCCAGGAAGGCTGAGGTGAAGGGTGAGAGGTGGAATGGCCAGCTCCCGGTGGTACCTCGTCCAAAGTAGATCATCATTTTTTTCTGTCCGGAAGAGTTGCCCACCCAGCTGGATGGGGGGGACCACCAGGAAGAGCCATGGGGACACTTTGGGAAGATGCACTAGTGGGAATATTCCCTGGGGGGAATAAGGACCCTTTTGAGAGTTAAATCGTGTAGACTGAGGTGAGCTTGCCTTGGTCCTGCTCCTACTCCTGGACCAAGCAAGCTGGAACCAGAGCCTGGGGTGTGGTGTCCGGGAGCCTTTATGCCTTGTGGAGCTCGGCGATGTGGGGAGAAGGTCAGGGCCTTCCTGTGCCTGAGCTCTCTGCTGGGCTTGTGACCAGCACGTGCCTCCTCCTCCAGTCCCCCCATCTCTGAGGCCTTGTGTCCCTGAACTTCTCTGAAGAGGTCATGAGGATGTGGTTCCCCTTTCACTGCAGCTGCCCTTCCAGGAAAGTGTTGGCCCTTCCCTATCCAGCCTGGCTCTTTTTAACTGAATTCATCTTGACTGTTATTAAAGATTCCCCTTCCTGACAGATTAAAGTCAGCTTGACTAGTCAGTTGATTTTTCTGACGGAAACTCCTTTCCCGGCAGGGCTGCAGGGCAATTAACGGGGCTGGGTGCTGGGTGGGGGGTGGGGGGTGGACATAGAGGTGCGGCTCTGTGGAGAGGTCCAGGTTTCAGGCTCAAGTGCCAGCAGTCCTTGCTGCTTTCTGGGTGGCCTGCCTGGTCTGGTGGCACCATAGGAGGGGACTGTCTGGAAAAACAGGCTTTTGCAGGCCACAGTGCTGGCATCTCTGGACCTGACTGCCCAGGGCACTTTTTCCAGCTCTGTAGTGACTGCCTCACTTTTTGTTCCAAATGGGAATGTTCTTGCTGTTCATCTCTCCCCCTTTCCCTCTTTTCTTTTTTTAAAATTTTTTTCCCCTCTGGTCATTTTTTTTAAATTGAACTGCGGTTATTTTTCATCATTGTTCATTTTTTTCCACAATAAAGAATTTCTCCCCTTAAATGTGGGCACTGTAGTTCCTCCCCTCCCCCACCAAGTCACCCACAGTACTCCACCATAGTCTGTGGTGCTCACCTTCCTTTTCCTCCCCTCTCTCCTCCTTCCCTCCATCTTCTCTCCATGGTTCTCCTGTCTGGCTTGAACAGCCCCCCTTTAAAGAGCACAGTAATTGACACAGACCCAGTTGGTGATGCCCCAGGGGTGCTGTGCAGCCCGGGGAGGAGAGCTGCACCTCCTCTGGGCTGCACGAGGGCAATGGCGGCCATGCAGGGAGGTGGCCCACAGTCACAGCACCTCCGTCAGTCCCGCTGCAACCGGGGCAGGAGTCATGCCGAGTGCATCTGTCGGCTGAAGGCCTGGGCTGGTGGCAAGGCCCTGCTGTGGCCGCATCCACAATGGTGGGTGGGAGGCACCTTTCTGGCAGGAAGGAGCCATGGGCAGTATGGGTGGTGAGCGTAGCCAAGAGCCAGGGTCCACTTAGAGCCTCATGCCATGTCTGTGACAAGAGCCTCTCAGGCCCCAACTTAATCGATCAGTCCCCACACACAGCTGCTCTGCAGGTGGGTCCTGTGGCTCGGCCCCCTGTACAGTGAGGAAGCTGACACCAGGGGGGCCAGGCCACTTGCTGAGGCCACAGATCTAGCTGGGAGAGGGTGCAGGGGATACATGGAGCCCTCTCCCTCTAGAGGTGAGGCCTCCAGGCAGGGAGAGGCTGTCCCTCAGGTGAGCAGGGCTTCAGGAGGGGACCTGTGCTGGACTCCTGCCTCCTCTGTCCTGGCCCTGCCCGAGGCTGGACAAGGGCTTCCTTGTCAGTGTTTGGCTGTTCACATTGGCTTTTGGGTGACTGGGGCTTGGGGCACTCGTTCCCCCTCAGTTTGGTACCTTGAGGCTGGGCTGGGGGTCCATATAAAAACAAAGTCAAGAGGGACTATTGGGAGTAAGGTTGCTGTGGTCAGAGTTCAGCTCTGTCTAAATAGCTTTGTGATCCGGGCAAGTTTCTCCACCTCTCTGAGCCTCGGCTTCCTTCCTCATCATAGCATTGTGAGGAATACATGAGCAACATATGCACAGGGCTAAAGGTAGCACTGACCCTCAGTAACAACTACAGTAACGTCAACAGAAAATAGGAGTTGATCGGCTCCATCCCTGTGCCAAGCTCTGTGTTGGTCTCCTCACTGCAGTAATTTATTCTGTTCTCTCCCCATCCCTATTTCATAGATGGGGAAACTGCATGGAACAAACACGGGAGCTGGCCAGGGCTACACAGTCTCCGAGAGTTTTGGCTGAGGCCTCTCCATCTCCCCGCTTCTGGTTGCCCATCTCTTAGGGACCGAGACGGGAGTGCTGGGGCAGAGCCTAGCACCTCCATCCCTGAGCTGACACTGCTGTCCTTGGTCTGGAGGCTTTGGGACTTGTTGTTCTGCCCTGGGACCCTCCTGCGTTTGCCTCTGGGCCCCTCACACAGCCTCATCACTTTTTTATGGGAATAATATTTTTGGAAGTATGTTAATATACCCATCTCATTTGCATCTCCTGGTCCTGACATCTTCCTTTTCTGCTGGAGGCATCCATTTGCCTCAGGCGGTTTGGGCTCCAAGAGTGAACTTGCAGCTTCAGAATTCCAAAATGCAGCTTTCTGAGTTTGCACCTGGCCAGTTGGTTTGAAAGGCAGCCTTTGTTGAGAGACAGGATTTTCTAAATCTTTTATCTCTTAACATTTCAAGATGGAAGAAGGTGTTCTTGAATACAGAGGTGCCCAGCCTATTTGGAGCTCTTGGGTGCCATCTGCTCTCCCAGCTGGAGGCCACCAAAGGATGAGTATGGTGGGCTATCCTGACAGGGGGGTGGATTGACTGGGTTTTTTGTCCCAAGCAGCTTTTGGTTTCTCTGTGGCTGAGATGGGGCCCAGGGCTCTGATGCCTGAAGTGGGAATGCAGAACTTAACTGAAATCTGTACAGGGTCTGGTGCTCCCTGTGGATCACAGATCTGGGGCTACAGCAAGACCTCTGCCCATGCATGTGCTCCAGGCTCCCCCGGTACTGGATAGTGTCTGCCCAGCAGTGGCAGCTCCCACCCAGAGGAATCTCACCTGCCCTCTCGCTCTGGAGCCATTTTGGATTCCTATAGAATTCAGATTTCTGAAAGACTAACCAGGTATTTTAGCCTCATGAGTAGGGACCAGGCTGACCTAGGAGAGGGTTTGAGGGTCACTGTTGGTTACACACAGAAAGTGAAGCCTTTATAGTGTTTGCTCCAGTGGGGAGGGGCATACCGGAAACACAAGGGCATGGGGGCTGTTTAGACCCCGGGAAGGAGGGCAGGTGCAGGCTTATTATGACACCCGTACTTTTTCTGCTTGAATTAAAACTTTTTATATCCAAAGCTAAGAAATAAAATAAAGCCCTAACAATAATTAGATCAGATTGGAATGACAGGATGGGACTAAATCAGGTTTTGTCTGTTACATGATGTGACAGCGCTCTCAAGCAGATCAGATGGATAAATGAAAAGCAGTGTTCTGCTTCTGGTTTGAACAAGGGGAGCCAGACCCATTTCTCCCTGCTCTTCCTTGCTAAGTGCAGCTACAGATGCTGGACGTGGTATAAGAGACAACCAGAAGGATACTCTGGAGGTGACGAGCTCCAGGACAGGAGGAACACCAGAGTGGCAAGGCTGCTTACAAACCCCACCCTAAGGAAGGAGGAGACCAAGGCTGGTGGTTCCTGACCTGCTCTCTGCCAATGGAAGGAGGCCTAGGTGGGCTCCTGTCTCCTCACCAGCAATGCTGACACCATAGGTGACCCTGGTAGCACAGGTCAGTTGGGAGGTCAGATGACAATAAGTGGCCAGGGAAGTGCTCTTCTTTGCAACTACAAATGCTCTTGAAGCAAATTAATAAATAGGAAATCTCAGCAAAGAAAGAGAAGTCATAAAAATGCAACATGAAATATAATAACAGAAAAAATAAAAAATAACAACTCATTGTATGGGCTCAATAGTGGAGAGGAGGATGACAGAAGGCAGAATCAGTGAACTGAGGATGGCATAATAGAATTCACCCAGTATGGGCAACAGAGGAAAATTAGACAAAAATAAAGTCAAAGCAATAGAAACCTGTGAGATAAGAGCAAAAGATCCATCAATAGGATCATGTGTTCATGGCGTCTCATTGAAGAGAGAATAGATGGAAGAGTATTTGGAGAAATGATGGCTGAAAACATCTCATATTTGGTAGGATGTATAAACTTATGGATTTGACAAAATGAGTTAACCCCAAATAGGACAAACCCAAAGAAATTCACATCAAGGAACATCGTAATTAGACTAGAGAAAATGAAAGACAATGGAAATTCTTAATCTCAGCAAGGAGAATTTTTTTCTTTGCATTTGCCTGAGTCTTTTTATTTTTTTAAAAAGACATTTCCTTTTATCATTTTGGTGTGTTGTATGATTTTGAAAGAATTATTTTTAGGTTATATAAATAATACATGGTGATTATAAGAAAATTAGGCATGTTATTCATAAAAAAGATAAAAAAGATAAAAAGATAAATTAGTGCAATTGCATCTCTCAGGAGGCACTACCATCAATAAATTCATATTTATTTTTTTCAGACTTTTTTCTATGTGTAAAATGCATTTGAATAAACATTATAGCTGAATGGTATCATAGGATACTTATTATTTTCTAATCTACTCTTTTATCACATGCTGTGAAAACTTCCCTTGTCCAGAAATGTACAACATTTTTCTTAATTACTATGTAAAACTTCATTGTATGAATATATCGTAATTTAAATAATCACTAATGTTGAAATTTAGGTCACCTTGATTCCAATTGTAAATAATACTGTGATGAACATTTTTGTATAAATATCTCTGTGCAGTCATCTGATTTATTGCTTTGGGATAAAGTCATAGATTTTGAATTTTGGAGTCAAAGGATATTATATGAGAGTTAAGTCAAATAATGTCAAGTTGTTCTTCAAAAAGGTGTTCCAATGATGACTTCCCCCAGCATTTTATGAGCAAACTAGTTTCTAGGAACAAAGCTCTCTGACTCCATCTCGGTATGCTCCCCTGAAGTTCTAGACACTTAATAGGCACCCAAGGGGCACCCAGGGACCCCCAAACCTACCTCCTCTAAGTGGGTTCTGCCATCTACCTCATCAAGACAAAATATAATTTAGTATGTAAGACCTTCAATAGTAAAGAACTTTAAAACAATTAGTGTGCAGTAGGGAGAAGAGAAAGAAAGAGTATAGTTTCTCAATGAAGCATCCAAAGTTACCCATCCCCTGGTGAGGCCCAAAAGCTTGCCACAAGACTAAGGCACCTCCTGGTGGGGACCCATAAGAAAGGGGCAGAAGGGACCAGGCAAGTCTGGAAGGAAAAGAGCAAAATCAAAGTCAAGATCAAGGCTGCCTTCATTTTTTTACATGTGGCTGTCCAGTTTTCCCAGCACCATTTATTGAATAGACTGTCTTTGTTCCACTGCATTTTTTTTGCTCCTTTGTCAAAGATTAGTTGTTCATAGATATGTGGCTTTAATTCTGGGTATTCTATTCGGTTCCATTGGTCTTTCTGTCTGTTTTTGTTTCAGTACCATGCTATTTTAATTATTATGGCTTTGTAATAGAGTTTGAAATCAGGGAGTGAAATTCCTCCGTTTTCTTTCTTTTTAGTTAGGAGGGCTTTAGCTATGCGAGGTTTTTTGTGGTTCCATATGAATTTCATCAGTAGTCGATCTATTTATTTGAAGAATGTCATTGAGATTTTTATTGGATTAGCGTTGAATCTGTAAATTGCTTTTGGGAGGATTGCCATCTTGATAATGTTAATCCTTCCAATCCATGAGCAGGGGATGCCTTTCCATCTTCTTGTGTCTTCTTCTATTTCTTTCAACAGAGTTTTGTAGTTTTCTTTGTATAAGTCCTTTATGTCTTTTGTTAGATTTATTCCCAGATATTTGAATCTTTTGGTTTCAATTTTGAAGGGGATGGATTTCTTGATTTCTTCTACTACCTCACACCCTACACAAAAGTCAACTCAAAATGGATAAAAGACCTGGATGTAAGACCTGAAACCATAAAATGTATAAAAGAAAATATAGGTGAAACTCTACACAACATACATCTCAGCAAAATCTTCAAGGACACATCCCTCAAAGTGAAGGAAGTGAAAGACAAGATAAACAGATGGGATTATATCAAAATAAAAAGCTTCTGTACAGCAAAAGAGACATTAGCCAAAACTAACAGACACCCTACCAACTGGGAAAAGATCTTTGCACACAACACATCTGATAAAGGACTGATAACAAAAATTTACAAGGAACTCACACAAGTCAACAAAAACAAAGCCAATAACCCAATCAAAAAATGGGCAGAAGAGCTCAT
>PVIJ01008168.1:7270-23123 GCA_004024925.1 Scalopus aquaticus
CCCCCCCCGTGGGAGGGAAGGGGTGCGCACCTCCCCACCCGGCAATAGCTCAGCCAATGAGAGATGTCAGAGGCCAGCCAATGGGCAGCCAGCACACATCAAAGGCCCGGTTTTCTCCCATGAACTTTGGTTCCAATAGCCCCTCTGAAATCTACATAGGTGGGTTCCTGCCTTTGTTCTGAGAAGGGAGGTGCTTGTCTCCCCATGAGACTGCACTTTCCAGACTGTTCCTTTGTTGTTTTCAGAATAGTCTATTTTGTTGGTGAAATGGCTGGTTGCTTCTTGCTTAGGTTCAACAAATGCAAAACAAGGGCCAGAAATGTGTCTTTTCCTTTATGAAACACATTACATGTGAGCGGTCAAAGAGATGCGCTCTGAGAGTGAGCACAGGGCCAGCCTGGGGAGAAGAAAGCTGGGTGGAGCTCAGAGAAAGAAGATGCCGGCCCAGCTAGCCAGGGTGCTTCCGCTCAGGGAGGAGAGGGGCCGCCACCCAGGGACAGGAGGTGTGCTACCCAGGGAGACGGGGTTCACAGCCCCCCTGCTGACCCCGGGGGGCTGAGAGTTTGGGGGCCCCGTCAGTCTCTTGTGACTTGGAGGCAGTTTATTTTATAGCTACTCTGACTAAACATCCAAGGAAGCACTCACCCAGCAGGGCCCTAGTTATGATTCTGACACAGTAAGTTGTGGCAAGAAGTGCGTGCCTGGCAGGAAGCTCGTAGTGCTGCTTTCTGAGCAGCCCGGGGACCCTGGGGTCCAGAGAGGGCCACAGGCAACCAGGGAGCTCTGCAGGGTGTGGCAGTAACAGGGACGATGGCAGGGGCAGAGGTCAGAGTATCCAGAGCAGGGACAGCGAAGGGACTCAGGACACATGAAGCTGACAGAGCTCAGGGGCCCTAATTTGGGTAAAAATGTTGGCTCTTAAGTAGATGATGGGCAAATAACTCAGAAGGACCAATAGGTCCTGAATCAAGGTGGAGAACTCTGACCAGGTGACACAAGAGATGTCTACCACCAGGCAGAGAGCTGTGGGATGTGGTGCCAGTGTAACCATCCGAGGTAATCGGTGATTGCCTCATAGAGACAATCTTGGAGCTGCTATGACCCAGTTAAAGAATAGAGAAACATTCCAGAACAAAAATATGACAGCTGTCAATTGACCAGACCCGTTGGTGCCTTCTGGCTTGCACGGGAAGTCCCTTATATATCCCCCTTATATATGTTCTCGAATGGTGACTCTTTAAGGGAACCTAGTTCACTGGGCTCCCCGTGGCTGCACTACTAGGAATTAAGTTTTCTTTGGAGAAATTCTTGGTGGTTTTCAGTCTTTAATTGTGCGAGTAATGAATGATACGATCTGGTTAGGTGAGTCACACTAGGAACCTGGGTGGCTCCAGGGAAGGTCACGAGTCTCCTGACCTTCAGTACCCCACCTTGGGTCTGATGAAAGGTGCCTGCTTCCCCTCTCAGGCTCAACCAGCTGCCAGCATCTGAGCTCAGAGGCTCCTAGAAGGCCCAGGCCAGGGCAGGATGTGGTCAGCTGGGAGTGACCAGGGTGGATGGGAGCCAAGGTCTGTCTACCTCCTGCCATCCCCAACTTTGGGCTAGTTGCTGGTCATCATTGGTGGCTTGGAGATCCTTCAAGAATGGCACATTAGGGAGGATGAGAAAGTCAGTGCTTGGGGTATCTTGAGCCAGAATGGAGAAGTACGATGGAAGTCAAAGGGGAAAATCCTGTGGTCTGTGTATTGGTTTCCTGTGGCTGCTGTAACAAAAGACCATGGACTTAGTGGGTTGAAGACACACAAATGTATCACCTTATGACTCTGCAGACCAGAACTTTGACAAGGTCTCTCTAGACCAATTCCAAGTGACTACGGTGCAATTCTTTATGGAGGCCGTGAGATAGAATCCATTTCTGTGCCTTTTCTGCTTCTATTGATAGAAGATGCCTGTACTCCTTGGCTCATGGTCCCTTCTTCCATCTTCAAAGCTGGTGCCAAGGGGTTGAAGTTTTCTCAGGCCTCCATTTTACTGGATCTCTCCTCCCTTTCAAGGACACTTGTGGTCACGTTGGCCCACCTGGATAATCCAGGATGATCTTCCTTTTCCCTAATCAAGCTTCTTGCCCCTTTGCCATGCCAGGTGACATATTCTCAGGTTCCACATCAGGACGCTGACTTCTCTGAGGGGCCACGAGCCCTTTTCAGCCAGGTAAAGAGTTTGGGTTTTTCTCCTGTGTGTGGCATGAGGCTGGAGGAATTCCCTTGGTATTCAGATAGAAGTCCCTTGGGTGTCTGTGGTATTCGGGTATAGACTTACCTTAGAGGGGCAGCCCTGGGTACCTGGACCCCCTGGACTCCCTGAAGTCACAACGTGTGCTGTGTGTTCCCCACACAGAGGGGAAAGGAAGCTGGAAAGGAACTGTGTCTCAAGTTCGGCTGTTTTCAACAGAGGCCTCTCCCCATTCATTCCTCACTGCGTTCTGTAGTTCTCCAGGTTACACATTCAAGAGTGAAATGGAAAAATGTCCTGTGTCTGGGCTTTTGAATGCAAAAGAAAACTCAAAATTCTTTGAAATTTGTTCTGAGTCTGCTGTTCCCTTCATATGGAAAGTCCCATCTTAATTTAACCAACTCTGTGTCTCATTTGCTCTCCACTCAATTTAAAAGTCATCTTCAGTATAACCCCTAAATTATTTAATCTTTCATGTTAAGTAATATACTTATAGTGATCAATGTTCTTGTATAATGAATGGCCTTTTGAAAGGAGAAGGAGAAGCAGGTTGTATTTAACTCCATATCTACCCCAGCGTCTAAGTGCCATGCAGACTATAATCACAGTGGATTATTAATCACAGTAAATTAATACAAGTTACTAAAACTGGTAAAATTATAAAAACCTTGTTTTAGGGATAGTCTTCACCAAAATCTGAACCTTATAACATGCACTCATTACTGTCTTATCCTGTAGGAGTTGTTAACAGCATCTGACAAATATCCTGCGGACTGGGAGGAGGCTGACCAAGGAAGGCTCTTTCCTAAGGGCCAGAAGGGGCCAAAGTTTTGCCCTAGTTTGGGTTCCTCCTTGTTTTCAGGGGTGGAGGGGTGCAGGGGCCTCAGTGTACCTGGAAACATTACTACCAGGTCTTCTATGAGCATAACAATACTCTACTCCTGGAAGGCTGATGTACCAGTGTGGCCTAGACCAGGTCCATGGGCAGCTGTGGGCATGATGTCCAGAAACACCAGGGTGGGGGGCGCCAGGAGGTGGGTGCGCATAGGCCCAGAATGTAGGCGAGAGCTCTGGGGTCTGAGAGTCTAGATTCCTGCCTCTCCCTGCAACAGTCCTCATCTCAGAAACACTTCAGTCTCTTTTTTGTCTTGTCAACTTTTGAAATAAACAGGAATTACTCTCAAACTGGAGGGTGTTTCTCTGAGCAGACTGTAATAAATAATAAAACTTTTGTGAGGCAGGGCTTACAGATTAATATGTATTTTCTTCTCATATTATCGATAATTGGATGCTTATTTACATTTTATTTTGTTTTGCTTTGCACCTAAGTTTTTCTGATTTTAAATCACCCTCTTAATTTTTGTTGAATTATTTATGTCTCTGTCTACTTTTTCCATTTTTCAAACTTCATGTGAGTCCTTTGGTCTATTTGTCCTTCCCTATTTTTTTCTTTTTCATATTTCTTCTTTTGCATTTCAATTTTCACACTTAAACTTTGGGTTAAGCAGTTACTAAAAATTCATAAGCACCTTTAAGTAAACAAATGCTCAGAAATGTCCCACCTTGTGACATAATCATGTCCATCTTAGTGAGTTAGGTGCTTAATAATACCTATAGAAATGGAAAATTAATCTCCAACGTGTTACGCAAACACCCAGCAGCTGGAGTCCTTACTGGTGTGTTTTCAGCCTGGGTTCCCTGGGCGCCATTGCCTGATGCCTTGGCCACAACTGCAGATGGTAGGTTCTGCTGCAGGGCCCCCCACATGAATGGCCCCTGTTCTCCATCAACCCGTACAGGCCCAGCCCTTTCTCCTAAGTCTCGAAACAATACTCTGCTGTAACTAAGCTGCCACAATGTGCTTATCTATATCACCATCACCAGGATTTGGAGGGTGAGGATGTGAATGGCTTGACCACATGTGTGAGTAGTTTACAACTTTACACCCTGTTAGCATGTGGACTGCAGGGAAGTTTTCTTATAAAACGGATTCATCCTTTCAGTTGCCTGCGATGTGTATGCTTGTGTTTTCCTGAATAAACACAACCAGAAGCTGGAGCTTATGAACGTGGCCATGGAGAATGGCCCGGTCTCTGCCTTTCTCTACTGCTCTCTGCTGACTCCACCACTGCTGTCAGCCTCTGGCCCAGCATCTCCCTGAGACCAAGCGTCATGCCTTCCATTAAGTTGCAGAGTTCTTTATTTTTTTAAAAGATTTATTTATTTATGCATACAAGAACTGGGGTGTAGGCCAGAAGTGTGGGGTGGTGAGAGGATTCACCAGAGACAAAGTGGGGAGCAGAACAGGCAGATCGACTGAAATACACTGCTGAGGGGAGCAGCGGGCTGGCAAGGCAGGAGAGGTCTGCTGCACCATGTGGGAAACTCCCTGGCCAGGGGTGGAACTCATGCTGCAGTGGCTGGGGATAGCTTCTAGTGCTGAGACTTAACCGCTTACGCCACCAGGGAGGCCCTAAGTTGCAGAGTTCTGAAGGAGAAATATTTGAAGCTGATATGAAAATTGCCCAACAATCTGTGATTATCAAGACCATTTTGGAAGACTTGGGAAAGACAATGAGACCAAGCATCATACCTTCCAAATGCTAATGCAACAATATTTGAAAACATCATTCAATGGGGCAACCACTAGAAGGGTGCCCTCCCCTACTTCCTGAGCATGATAAGAGCAGAGAAAAGTGGGCAGATGATATCCCTGTTTGGGACCAAGGATTCCTAAAAGTTGACCAAGGAACACCCTTTGAACTTATTCTGGCTACAAACCACTTAACCATCAATATTTGCTTGTTGTTATATGCAGGATTCTTGCCAACATGATCAAGTGGAAAACTCCTGGGGAGAATCTTGAGAATTTCAATGTCAAAAATGGCTTCACTGAAGAAGAGGAAGCCTGGGGATGCAAAGAGAGCTAGTGGTATGATGGGAAGTGAAAGGCTGCACCTGACTCTGGAACCCTGTAAGGACTGTTCCAAATACTAGTTGTGCTGCTCTGCTTATAATTTATGTCAGTATCAAAAACATAGAAGACAAATGCAACAGTGAAGCCGCTGTATTAGCAGAATACCCACTCATTGCATGTGTAGTTTGAAGCCAGATCCCAGACCTATGGTGGCGTTTCTCGTATGTGATAAAAAGTTACCTTTTCCTTTGCTCTGAATAAAACTGAACTGTGGATTCTCTGTAGAATGTGGCATTTTGGGCTTTCCCTCTTTTCTGCTTAGTTTACTGTCCAGTTAACTTCAGTGACCTTTCAAAAGTTGGCATTGTTAATAATGCCAACCTTTTTCCCAAAGACCCCCAAAACGTGGTCATTGAGTCTAAAGGCAGAGGGTGGGACGGCTGAGGATGGATATGTGGCGAGATGGAGATGCCCCATAAAGCAAGTCAAATAAAGTGAGAATGGTAGAATCTAGGTGGGATGCACGTGGGTATTCACTGAAAGCTTCCTTTGGCTTTTCTTTTTATTGGAAACATTTCACAACAAAATCTTGGTGGGGGGAACCAGAGGTGGGGGTAGTAGACCAGGATCTTTTAAATACCTCGACTCTGCTCTTCACCCCTACCTACTAAGGTGGGCAGGCACTGGAGAGCACACCCCACCATACCAGGCTGGCTTCCCCAGCCCAAGAGCGAGCGGCATGAGTTTTCCCAATTAGATTTCAGTCTTCTTAGGCAGTGATCAAATTCCGTACCTTTTACTCTTCCCGACTGTCCAGATCGATGATGAACTCAGAGTGCATTTTCAAACATTATTTTAAAGTGGACTGGCTAATTGGCCCGCCAGTGTGTTTGTTATGATGTTGGCAAAGCAGGCAGGGTCAGCAAAACTGAGTGACTTATCTGTCTGTTGGCTGCTTGCATGTTACAAGCTTTTAGTTCACTCCTTGCTGTGACAACTATTTCTTGGGGGGTCACCAGGCACACCCTTCCCTGACCATCCTCTCCTCTTCCAGTCAGGGCTTCCAATCACCATCTCCAAAGGAACCACTGAAAGCACACTTGGTCTCAGCATCTGCTTCAAGAACAATACAAACTCACGCTCATTCACTAACAGTCTGGAGCCAGTGGGGTCAAAGCTCTAGGGTCCCGTCAGGAGGCAGGTGGGGAGGGGGTAGGGATAATCAAGGGTTTGCAGCCACATGGGACAGAGGCAACTTTTGCAGATAAAAGAAGGCACAGTGTCCTTAGGAGATCTTTTTAACAGAGTGGTGAAAAAAATATATTATTTGAAAAAAACCGAAGCATATGGAACAGAGTTTTTTATCCCCAGCACTATTGACATTCTGACCCTGGTAATTCTTTCTTGTGGGGCATCCTGTGCACTGTTGGATGGCAAGCAACATCTTGGCCTCCACCCATCAGATTCCTATAGCACCTCCTCCTCCCAGTTGTGACAACCAAAAAATGTCTCCGGACATGGCTGATGTCCCCTGAGGACAAAGTTACATCCGGTTGAGAACCACTGATGTGGAGCTTCTCAAGGAGCTCCAAAATAGCATCATATTTCCAGAACATCCCTGAAATCAGTGTCCGTGTGACTGTATTGTTAGGGCCAGATGCCCAAGCCACTGATCAGAGTGTCCTGCAGGAACGTGTCCTGCCCCCCTGCACACTGACCCTGCAGAGACCGGACTGCGATTTTGTGGGGACTACTTTAGGAAGAACCTCATGGGGAATGGTGAGCTGAGACAGTCTGGGTCTTCTCTGGAGCAGCCTATTCTGCAATAGTCCCCATATCCCAACTCCAGCCTTCACGACTGCTTTGGGAAGACCCAGGCTGGCCCTCTTGTGGCCATAGCCTTTGGGCGAACATGAGGCCACACCAATGAGTTTTCCACCAAGGGATGAGTCAGATCCCTGAGGGGGGATTTTTATCCCCAGCACTGTGGGACCTCATGGGGTTTAGGCTGCCTCTAGAAAGCCCCTGGACAAGCCCAGACAGGGCTATGCAGGAAGATGTGCTGGGAGCTGCCTGCTCTTACCTCCAGCTCCTCCAGAGCCTGGACGGTGCTCAATCTGTGCAGGCTGCGGAGTGCCTTGGCAGGCTCGTCTCTGCCCACCGGCATGGAAGACTTGCTCTTCTGAGAGACCCCTCTGGATGGTCACTGCTAAACTTTTCCTCCCTCCACTGTCACCCCTTCCCATGATTGTCTGAGAAACCCATTCTCACTGTGGCTGTTAAAGTGTTTGTTGAACGGGGAGGGCACACCCCCCAGCCTGGCAGGGCTCACGGTCCATGGAGGTTGGACATCAGCTGATACACCTAATGCAAGTGGGGGGGCTGCTAAGGGCAGGTTTTGGGGACCCCAGTGCCAAAACTTTGGATTTGGTGGGCTCAGGAAGCAGTTCTTCTTTCTTTTAAATAAACTTCTCCAGATGGTCCATGAACAAAACTCTGACAAGCAAGAGCATCGCACATTCTTCTTTGTTCCACAGAAGAATGTGTTTCACGGTTTTCTCATCTACCAGCTGGAGGTAAGGGACTGGTTGAGGGCTTGTCTGCCATCACTCGGTGACTAGAGAGATCACAAGGTCTCAGCTGAGGGCAGGTGGAGCAGCAGAGGCTGAGGGGCCTTGAACCCACACGGGGACACACAGGGCACAGCAAACGTCCTCATCCCATAGGGCATCTCCAGCGACAGTCAGACCCAGTTAGACGGTTACAGGAAGGTGCCTGTGACGAGACAGGGATGAGTCATCATTCCTTGGCAGCCTGCTGATCACAGTGTTCCAGGGACTGTTGGATTGAAAAGCCTAAAGATTATCCTGAGAGGACAAAAGTTGTGTCCAAGTTCACACTCTAGCACAATTCTTGCTGTGACTTCAGCAAGTTGGGTGGCTGTACTGGGTAAAGACAGTGGGAATGACGAGGGGCTTGTCTGTGACTCCCTGCCCCCTCTGTGAAAGACTGGCACTACTAACCTGACTCTTTCTCGGGTGGTTCCCTTTGGGATTCTGGGTAAAACTGACAATCAAATGGTCCTATCAGAATATGCACCAGTTCATCAAGCCCTCAACCTAGGCATACCGTAGCTCCTTAAAACTCAACCCCAATAAGACAGGGGTTCTCAAAGAATGACCCTGGGCCAGCAGCATATGTATTGCCTGAAAAGTACAAGTTCCACCCTAAGCCTACTGAGTTAGAAATACTGTGGTAGGGTCCAGAACTCTATGTTTCAAAAAGTCCTACAAGGGCTTCTGACCCCAGAGAACCACCACAAAGAAGAAATAAGAAATTTGCGTGAGTATAGAACAAATGAGACCAAATTCAGCCCACACTCACAGACACCAGGGTTAGTGGCCCCTTTCTACTCACACTCTGATGTCCATTTTCTAGGACCCCCAGAAGTCATTCCTTCTCTCTGGCTGTGCTCTTTCCTAGCTGGCTTTTCAACTGCCAGAAACCTCCTCTAACCAGAAATGTCTGCCTCTTCTAAGGTCCCCTGAGATCATGGTCCCCTCCTTTCTTCTCTGATTGGGAGAAACTGGAGGTCAGGGACATTTTTGTCACACAGGGCTGGAACTGAGAAAATGTGTTGTAGTCATCACTGAACATCACTGACGTGGCATTGCTTGCCTTCTGCCCAAGAGAATGGTGCTCTGAATCCATCATCCAGCGTGTCAGCCAAAGATGTCCAGAAAATAGCATTGAGATAGATGATAGATAGATAGATAGATAGATAGACAGATAGATAGATAGATAGATGATAGATAGGTATTTTAAGGAATTGTCTAATGTGATTGTGGAAGCTGACAATTCCAAATTATTTATCGCTGGGACAGACCAGCAGACTGGAGCCTCAGGAAAGAATACATGTTACAGCTCAAGTTCAAAGGCTGTCTGGAGGCAGAATTTCCTCTTCCTTGGGAAACCTCAGTCTTCCTTTAAGACCTTCAATGAATTGCATAAGGCCCAACAACATTACTTTACTCACTACTGCTTTAAATTTTAATCAAATATAAAAAATGTCTTCACAGCAGATGTTTGATCAAACATTCAGACACCACGACCCTCCCCAACTGACACATACAATTAACAGAGCTCCAGAGGCACTGCAGGAGCAATGCAATGGTAGATGTGCATGGAGAAGATGCTGGTGGCTAATGGTTAAGATGGATTAGATGCAGGTGTGTGCACACATGCACGGACACACACACACACACACACACACACACAAAATGAGCCAGTCATAGAATGAGGTGAAATCATTACCCTGGGATTTTGATTTGTACCATCTCCAAATACACATTGTTATTCGTAACAAAAAAGCAGATCAAAGCCGTTCTGTGGACACCAACAAGCACAGAATATTGCCAAGAACTCAGGCAGGTATAGTGATTCAGAACCTGCAGAATTCCACTGTTTTCTGCTTTGACCGTCCCAAATTGCTGAGGACTAGCCAGGAAAATAGCTTTTAGTTGACGAGGAATTACATTTTTCAGCATGTACTGGCTAACTCAAGCCACGTTTGCCATCCCTAGCCTGCGTGACTCATTCTTTTTTCCCCCAGGCCATTTGCCTCACACACACACACAAACACTTGTACATGATTTGTGGCTATGAGAAGAGTTCAACTTCAGTGTTTTGACCGTTAGTGAACTGGGAATTCCTTCTTGCCATAGCCCTTTCTTTTTACCACAATCCATCTCTCCCATTCTTAAAAACAATGAGAATAAAAATAAAACTGTTCAAAGAGCTACATCATTAAATTCTTTGTTGCCTTCAATGCGCCATGTGCATGATTTCCTATAGAAATAACAGAAGAGTCTGAATTTTCCTGAGCTTTGGACTGATGAAATACTTGATCATTTTATGCTGACAGTGGCAGTGAATACATGTAAGTGAAAATTTTTCAAAGTTTTTATCTTGTTTGTCTCTGTCTGTGTTTGTACAAGAATGTTTCTCAAATGTGTTCTTGTGAAAGACAAATAATGGACTAGTGTAAACAAGTCCAGTGGACCTAGTTGATTATAATGATTTAGAAAGCAGGGAGTCAAAGGAGCTCCGCTGGGGGACATTAGAAGCCTGCCTGGCCCTTAGGACTTTATTGGCCTTCAGGAGCCTCCAAGAAGGCCTGGCCTCTCCTTGAGCAAAGTCAGGGGTGATAGGGGACTCTGGTGGTGCAGAAGGTGCAGCAGTGGCTGCCGAGGCTGGCTGGGAAGATGTCACTGACGTTTTCAGGACAGGTCTGCTCAGTGCCTTTGTTCTCCTCCTGACTTTTGTCAAATTTTCAAAGGCGCCCTGCCCTGGTAGGGGCAAACTTGCTGCAGGGAGAGTGGTTTTGGTGGGTGTTGTTGAATGTGAGCGTGCAAGTCTCCGAGGGGGGACAGAAGGAGTTGACCCCACCGGATGTTGATGACTCATGACTGGGTGACCATCCCCAGCTGGGGGCTGAGCTGGTAGTAGAAAGGGGACTCCTTGGAAGGGACACAGCAGGAATGAGGCCCTTGGCAGCATTTATGGAGCTAATGGGCCTTCCTGAATTTGGATAGGGAGCTTCACACTCAGGTTTGCATGCGTCTCTGGAATGTTCCAGAGACAGATGAGGTAAGTGCTAAAAGAAATGTCAGCCCTTTAGTCCGGTGGCTTAATCTTGGAAGAGTATTCTAAGATGCAGTAACTTTCCGAAGGAGGGGACAAAATGAAACCTTAAGCACAGTGCATACAGCATGCGCACAAAGGGCCAGGAGGCTGGCAGGTGCATTTGGAACAGGAGAGCTTGAACCCTCAGGAAATTCGTACAAACATTAAAAAGGATCCCGGGCACTTATCACTTTGTCTTGCAAACAGCCTGAGTCTGTCTGCCACTGGAGCAGGTTTCAGAGACCCGACCGGGGGGCACACAGGGGTGTATGGCTCCTTGGGACAGTGTGACTCTCTATCACCTAGTGAGGGCTGCAGGAAGTCCCCAGCCCTCGTTTCTGTTCTGGAAACTGTCTGCTCCACTTTTGAACTTGGCTATCAGTTAAGAGTGCGTGGGCATTGTGGAGTAACTGAGTCCTAAAATAAATGGTGTGGCATCTCCAGGGTCAGATTCCAGATTTGGTCGATGAAAAACAAGCCCTCTCTGCCACGATGCTCTGTCCTGGTTGCTGAATGAGGTGTGTGTCCAGACGGTGCCTCTGGGGCCCATGCTCAGCTGACTGTGGGGGGCCACGCAGAGAAACCCCTGGCGGTGTCCACACCCACTGCTTCTTTTCCAAACTTTGTTTCCTTTCTATAAACTCAAGGACACTTCTCTGACAAACATCATTTAGGGATGCTAGTATTTTTTGCTTAATTCTGCTTTTCACTTTAAGTATTTTGGGGCCTCAGAACTATTGTGGGAAGCATAATCATCTGGGCCGAGCCCAGGCCCCCCACACGAGAAACACCACCACCCACAGACTCAGGTTGGCCCCCAAGCACCTCTCTGAGCAAGAAACCCTCCTGATGGTGGCTTTGAATGAACTGAGACTTGCACTCCTTAACAAAGTCAGAGGAAATCAACCAATACTCTCCTGTCATCACAAAGGGACAAACAATTAACATTAAAATGCTAGAAGATTTTAAAAGCCTATTCGCCAGATAGTAGGAGGAATTGTGCTTGGAAGAAATGCCACAGATGAAGCCTGCCTATCCCCTATGGCACAAGCTAACTCCCACACTCACTCCCACTCTCATACCCCCTCACACTCACACCCCTCACACTCACTCACTCCCTCTCACACACTCACCCCCTCACACTCTCTCACCCCCTCACACTCACACCTCCACACTCACACTTCCCACACAGTACTCATGCACAGTTACACACTCCCTTACACACGCAACTGTGGTGACCCCCCCCCCTTCAGACCCTGAAATGCTCCATGCTGGCGGCCAAGTGAAGCATGATTTCAGGGTACCAGGAACCACTCATGCCCCACCTCCTACCCCTTCACTCCCCTCTGCCCACTAATGTTTCAGTTAGATGCTCTTATCATTTGAAACCAAGTGCGAATTTTTGTCCTTAATTAAAAAGCCCCAAATCTCTGAGCTTAACAGAGATTTGGTCATTATAAACCACAGAACCTTCATGGGATCATGTTCATCAAATCTCCTGAAGGCAGGTAGGAAAGATCTCAGAAGGGGAATTCTGGCAGCCGGAGAATTCAGAAGTTTTGAATATAGCTTGGCCTTCCCACCCGTGACAAATTGGGAATTTTTATTATAAACAAATGTGAAAATGTTTCTACAATGCAAGCCCTGTGACTTAGCAATTCTCCTCTGCTTTGTGCTAGAGAAGTAGTTAAGCTGGAGACGGGCACGTGAATAGCCATAGCAGCAAATTTAAATGCAAAAACTTATCAACCAGCCAAATATCCATCAACCAGAATCAGATAAGTAAAGGGTAGTGTAGCCACAACATGGCAAAAAGGAAGGACTAAGATTTGCCTCTAATAACGTAGACGCAGCTCCTAAACATGCCAGGAAAAAAACGTAATTGCAGAGGACTGATGTGTTGTGTCGCAATGCAGAGTGTGGAGACCCACGCACCTGGCACCCTGAAGCCACCCTCCCGGACGTCACATGTAGCCAGAGGGACAAATGGCTGGTGTGAGGGAGCCAGCAGTGGGGGTGTCAGAGGGAAGCTACGGGGAAGGCACCAAGGCGTAATACACACTTGCAATATTTATTTTATTATCAGCTTTTTTGTGTGTTTCTGGAATACCTAATGACAAATACGTATAGTTAGAATTTTACACAGGTGTAAATACTGAATAAAGAAAAGTCAAAGTTAAAAAAGGTCGGGTGTAGTGACAATTCATTTTTCTACCTAAATCACAAATGTGGAATGAACAAAATGTTTACACTTTGGAAATGATCATCACTCCCTAGTGGTGGGAGGGAGCGAGAGGTCACGGAGCTGACCTTGAGGTGGGCAACCTTTGCCCTGGGCACCACCTTGTCCAGGTGAACCCGTAGGGGTCTGCCCATTAGATAAAAGGGATTCTAGTGAGAAGAGTCAAAGTGGAAAGTACAGGGAAGGAACAACTGATGTCACAGTTCAGGTGACGACCCTGGGAGAATGAATATGTAGTGAGCCCCCCAGTTGGAGCTGGGCCCAGTATTTGTGTGGAGAAGAGACTTTCTCTTCTTCCAGTTGGCCAATGGTCTCCACTCTACTTTGTTCAAGCATCCCATCAGGAAGATACCTTGGTATTTCTGAATACGCACTATTGATATTTTTTCATTTATCTTTTTATATTTCCTGGGCCACCCTACTGACATATTATGTGCATAGTAAAATAACCACACACACAAAAAGGAATAGAACATGACGAGATGGAAAATGACATAAGCAGAGGTTCAAAGATTTTATTTGATAGAGAGTGTGTGCCCTTCCTTTTGGGGATACATTTTAGGCCATAGGAGATAACTGAGGATTAAATCCCAAGCTCTGCCCCTTCACTAGACAAAAGTCCCAAGGCTGAGGAAATTCATGGGAGGTACCATTAGGAAGTGTCATAAAGTAAACTGGCAAGTTAATGCCAGTGGGCAGGAGGATGACAGACTTGTCCGCAGGAGGATGACAGACTTGTCCACAGGAGTGAAGTCCCTGCTGAAAGAGAGAAGCCCTGGAGGCTCACATCCCAGCCCCAGCAAGGACCCCCAGGTCGAACATGTCTGGTTGGGTATGGAATGCGGTGCTGGGGTTTTGCAAAACTGAAACTCTATATTCATTAAACACTAGCTCCCTATTTACCTTTCCCACAATTCCTGGCAATCACCATTTCACTTTCTGTTCCTGAGAATCAGATGCCCCTGTGACCTCACGTATGTGGGATCATACAGCATTTGCCCTTTTGTCCTTTCTTCCTTCACACAGCACCAAGTTCTCAAAGTTCATCCACCTTGCAGCATGCGTCAGAATTTCCTTCCCTTTTAGGGCTAATAACACAGTCATGTGTGGCCTCAGGATGGGGAAACATCCCGAGAAGAGCATCCTTGAGCCATTTTGTGAGTGAACATCGAAGAGTGTGATCACACAAACCCAGATGGCACAGCCTACCCCACACCTGGCATGTGCTCTAGATGATTAGACCACAGTATATGCCACCCAGTTTCACTGTGCTTCATAGCACTTCACTGTGCTTCACTGTATTTCGGCATCTTTTAAATGACTGCATAGTATTTCTTTTGCAGACACACCATGATTTATTTAGCTATTGGGTTATCCAAAAAATCATGATGCATTTTTGCAACAAAAAACAGAAAAAATACACGATGACTTTTCTGGCAATCTAATAACTCTTTATTATTAGATATTTGGCTCACTTCCCTTTTTTTTTTTTTTTACTGTTATAAGCAGCACAGCAGCAAGTGTCTTCATAACCAAATATTTGCACATGTATGTGATTATCCCCATAGGACAAATTCCTAAGTGGAAATGGAATTGCTGAGTCAAATGATAGAGGCCACACTCTCAGTAACCATGCGGGATTGGCTTTTCATTTTGGTGAAAGTGATCACTCCCAGCAGGTCTCCGGAAGGGACCAGCTCTCTGAAATTTCTGTATGAAATTCCACCTGTAAATTCACCCCATTCAAAAAGCTCTCCAGTGAGAGTTACAACTCTTCTTAAGGAAAAAGTGTTTCTATTGACTACCACTTTGGACCAAATCAGGATGCCTGATCTGCTTCCTAAAGAGAGGATGGGTTTGGGATGGCAAAGGAAGGCAACCAACATTTTTTGGGTCCATATGTACCTCTGATGTGGTCATTTCCTCATTCAGACATTGATGGCCCAACTTCTTGTTTCAATTTTTAAATTTTCATATGAGATAATTTTAGATGTATGGAAGAGTTGTAAAATAGTATCAAGAATTCTCATCTTTATGCAGTTACTCTAATGTCGAAATCTTACATAACCACAGTGCATTTGTCACGACCAAGAAATTAGCTTTGTTGTTGCACTATTAACTAAAGACCATTCGCTTTTCACCAATGTCCTCTCTCTGCCCCAAAATGCCACCCAGGATTCCACATAGCATTTGTCATGTGACTTCTTACTCCCTGGGCTCTGGGACAGACTTCAGTTTTTCCTTGTTTTTCTGCCCATGACACTTGTGGAAAGCACAGGCCAGGTGTTTTGTAAAACGTCCCTAGTTTGAGTCTGTCCGATGTTTTCTCATGGTTACACCAGGACTGCCAGTTTGGGGGAGATTGCCACAGAGGTGAGGGTCCTGGCCTCCTATCGGGGTGCAGGCTGTTCCCTCCCACAGGCCATCTGATCTCCTGGTGGAGATGGTTCTCTGTGAGGGTCCATTTTTCTCTTCCAGTAACTTAGAAGCTAACTACTAAGTCCAGCTCAGACTCTAAGGGAGGAGAAGTAAGAGCCATCCCTGGAGGTGGACCCAGTTTTTATACTTATGTGAAAACCTTCCTGGTAATTAACAAACATCTGGCAGTAGGTACTTGAGTCAATATCCTGTTCCTTCTTAAATTTTCACCCACCAATTCTAGCATCATCTGGGTACCTTGTCTGCTACAATTATCACCATGATATTCTCATATTGTTTCCTTTCTTAGTCCCTCTGCATTTATTATTTGGAATTCCTGAAGGAAGAGTTGTCCCATT